>SJYO01007492.1:31307165-31335007 GCA_006410555.1 Capra ibex
TTTTTTTTTTTTTTTTTTCTTACGATAGTTACAATTTCGACTTCGAGGATATGAAATCGGTGGACTAAGTTACTCGATTGAGTAACCTTTTCTAGGAATACGACCCTTACTTCCTTCCGTTTTCATTTTCTCCCGTTGTCTTCTACTCTATAAATCTTTCTTAATGAGTCACCTGTACTTGAACTCGTTTGAGGTCCTCTATCACCTCCTGTCCCTTCGGACCACACAATGTCAGGTACGTAAGAGTTTCTCATCCTATACTGAATCGTTGACTTGTCGTTGTTCATTCTTTTGAGTTTAAAAACAGTTTCCAGTGGGTCATAATCTTAAGTATAAGAAAGAAACCCGGAAGAATATGATACAATGTTATTTTGAGGGTATTTTCTATAACTATACTATGTAAAATTAAGACGTAGTTATTATTAAGATTAAAACCAATAATAAGAATTATAATTCATTGTATAATTTCATATAGTCAACTTTTTAGAAGTGTATAATCTTGAAAGTACTAGACACACCACACCAAATAACTCTTTTTAAATGGGAGGATTCCCTCTCGGTTGGTCAGGTAAGACTTCTAGTCGGGACCCAAAAGAAACCTTCCTTACTACGATTCCGACTTTGAGGTCATGAAACTGGTGGAGTACGCTTCTCAACTGAGTAACCTTTTTTGAGACTACGACCCTCCCTACCCCGTCCACCTCTTCCCCTACTGTCTCCTACTCTACAGACCTACCGTAGTGACTGAACTATCTTCACTCAGACTCACTTGAGGCCCTCAACCACTACCTGTCCCTCCGGACCGCACGACGCTAAGCACCCCATCGTTTCTCAGTCTGTACTGACTCCCTGACTTGACTTGACTTGACTATGTATAATGTAAATTTCAATTATATAACATAACTACTCTATAGTAATATAACGTTTTAAGTATTATGTCTATAAACCTCTTGTAAAATAAAAAATCCAAAGAAAGAAAGAGTCTGATTTTAACACCAGTTCAATGGTGATAAAACAAGTGTACACTCCATAAACAAACTCATGGATGAAAAACCAGACACAAAAAGATCCGTAATCTTTTTATTTAGGCACAGGATTCAGAGTGACAGAGTCTCGAAGGAAATAAATCTATGTTTTGTTTTGACTCTTTTCCGATTCAGTGGCAACGTACTGGACTTCATATCGTTATCGGAGGAGTTGTAAAAGGGACGTGTGTGAGAAATGAGACGATGTTGTCTGTTACTTGGTACGGTCTGTGTTCACTATAATATAGTAAAGAGACGGAGTTTGAGAACTCTTCGAAGAGTAATATAAATTACTTATTTTAGGATCCATAAAAGTTATTCTTTGTTCCGGGTTGTAATAGACTTGGAAGACACATGGGTATTGAACGACACGAAATTGATAAAAAAACTCATACAATTCGTATACGGATTGGATTTAGGGAACTTGAACGACCAATAAACCAGACCTTATGAAAACGGGATTTGTAAGTGTACCCAAAAATACAGTAAAGTAATGCCCAAAATAAGTTTACAATGGAAGAATGGAGGAGACTGTCCGTTGTTTGTAATACATTTTATCAGAGTATGTGCGATAGATCAGTGAAAGTTTAGAGGAGTAGGACGGGATAAAGAACAAGTTTCACACTAGTTTAATGTATGGACCGTCATAAAGTATATAATATATAATTAAAATACAAAGAACGAATTGTAAAACAATATTCCTCACGTGGTTATTAATCTATAATTAATAAAAAACAAATATTAATTAGAGAAGGACATGACGAACGTAGTGAACTTCCATCTTTGAAAATAGTGAAAGAAGTGGTGACATAGTAAATGTGATTCTCGATGTTTACTCCTAGTATGACGTATAACAACAAATCAGTGAGTCAGCACAAGTTGACAAACACTGGGGTACCTGTGTCCGAGAAGACAGGGACCCTAAGAGGTCCGTTCTTATGACCCCGCCCAACGGTAAAGGAAGAGGTCTATGGTGTATAATACATAATTGTTAATAGTCCAGTAAAATATTACCTTTTAAAAGTAATTACTACTTTTCGTTTTAATACGGAATTTATTGTCATGATGATCCGTAGTACATGTTCTATTTGTCTATCTAGACTTTCCTCCTTTATCTGTATGTTTCTATCGTCCTCGTGAGTCAGGTAACCTTCTACCTATGATGAGATCTTTTATCCATATTATTTTGAATCCCTCCACTTTTATACTATTTTATATATCTTGATATATAAAGAAATGAATATAAAGATATCACCAGAGTGGAGTAGGTGACTATAAATATATGTACCTAATAGACTGTCCTTTTTTATTTTGAAATACTCTTTAATTTTTGTAAGTACAAAAAATGGGACAAGACATTCACTCATTCACTGTTTAAAACAATTTGGTATACAATCTTTTTACTCTGAAAGATGAAAAATGTATTTTAAAGACCACCTTATGCATATACAAACACTAAAGAGGGTACTTTGTTCAAGTACCTCCATCCTGTAAAAAGAATAAACGGAAATTTAGAGGTGTTGTATTTTACTTCGTAAAAATATATGATTCAAGAATTACATATTTACTTTCTCATAGTATTTAGATATGAAAATAAAGGTTTATTGACTATCGAGAACAATAAACTCTACAACCTGTAAGAAAGAATCACCATTCCCTAAAAAGTGAAGTTAAATCACATTTAGGGATGAAAAACCACGACAGTCGGACATCCATTACAAAAGTAATCAATAGTTAGTAAAAGACGAAGGATCTATATGTTCAGACTACACATCGGACGTTCTAAGACATGTTCTTTTTATGGGTAATATTCATTTTATACTTAGAAGAACTTCATAATGTAATCACTTACTACTGGAAATATTTTACTACCCGTTAATCTTTCGGAGGTTTTATATAAACCTTCATATTCGGAAGAATTGAAAGATATTCATTCAGAGTATAGAACTTTCGTTTTCTCCGTCACTAAAGGTTATCAGTGACAAGTACTTAACTTAACTACATTTTTACACTGACTAAAAGTTTTTTGTGCAACGATAAAAGTTCCAAAAAAGAAACCCACATCTATATCTTCTCTTTATTTACATCTTAAAAAAAAACTTTAAGACGGATAGATTCGTCCTTTATAATTATAGATCGTAGTAGTACCAAATACTAATTATTTTGTAACGAGGACCAAATAGAGTTTCCTTCCTAATCACGTACACAGAAACTTCTCCTTAGTCCCTCGAGATTATGAAATTTCCACTCCCACCTCTGTATCCGAGTTTGTTAATTTAGTTGAATAAAGTGAACATTTCCTTGAATTTATGACAAAGAACGACAAAGAAAAGACGAGAATCAGTGAAAGTCTTTATCAGTAATTTCTAAGTTTTAAGTTTCACCGTTTCATTTTATGTATAAATTTTCACACTTCATTACTATATTTTACAACCACTATTGTATAATCATGTTTCGAAATTATTCATTACCATCGTCAAAGCACCATTTAAAATGAAGGACATCCACCCAAATTCTATGTGTAGAGAACTGTATTAACATGGTATACTGTTAACAACTTTTCTATACCTGAGAAAAACTAAATTTAAAGGATAATACATCATGTACTTTAATAAAAGGAAGAGGATTGTGGTGTCTCAATCGTGTATTATTTGGGTTCTTTACATCAAACGACGTTGTTTCTTCAAACTTTTCAGTAATATCAACAGAAACTCCTTGTAATATTATCAAAATAGTAGATGAAGTATATATTAAAAGTCATTCTAAACAGATATAGTATAAATACCAAACTTCGTACATTTGTGTTACCGAACGAACTTTTACAAAGATAATTGTTAGTATCAAAGGTAATGACTCTCGTATAATACCTGAACAGTAACATGATCCGAAGAATGTATAGTATAAAGTAATAAGGAGTGATATAACGATACTCTATTATTATATGGTTAAAATGATCACTATAAAATAACCTCAACATGACTAAAATGGTCTCGAAGTTTCTTGTGTAGTTTGAGGATTTTTCTCTAAGAATCCCTTTCCTCTTCGTTCTTAAAATTCGGACCTTATAAACTGAGATTTAAGGGGAGAAAACAAGTGTAACAATTTTACTTTCTGAGATTTACAATTGATAACTCACCCGTAAAAACGATATGAGAGATGTAAAGTGACTCCCTGATAATCACAGAATTTTTATGGTTATTAGATGAACGAACGGTAACCTCTATTATTTATCTCATTTCGGAAACGAAACATATCAGTACAACGTTCTACGACCCTTTCCCGTTTCCGTCTTGAGATACCTTGGTTCACGTGTTAACGTCGACTTTCTTTCCTTCGACCAAATTGTAGAACAGGAACGTCTTAACGACCCCGGTCAAGTCCTGACTCGTTCTCGATGGGACTTACATTTAATTCGTCGAATAAAACAAGGATTTGAGATGATACCAGTTAACTTGATCTTAAACGTGGAGTTCGTGAATCCTTAAAACAAAGTCAACCTACGTACCATTAGTTTCTATAGGTATTTTATAACTACATAAAAAAACTACTGATCTCGACAACTTCGTTTTTATACATCGTAGGTTTAATAAATAAATAAATAACCGATACAACGAACCGAACACTTTAGAATCAAGGAGTTCGTCCCTAGTTTAGACCCGGGAGTAGTCACTTTTACGTCTCAGGATTGGTGACCTATCGTTCACTTAAAAGACTTTATGAGTTAAAACTACCTATTTTAAAGAGTTGTCATAGAATTTCGTCTACGATAACTTTAAGATGGGATATCGGGAAACGGGTGGACTTAAGGGGTATCGAGACTATCTGTCAAAGACCGTAAAACTTTTTAAGAGTAAAATCCGTTGAAGTAGAGAGTAGATGGTTTCCTATACTTCCTTCAACGGGTCGGTGTTTGGTTCATATTGATCCTTTAGCTCCTTTTAAACATGGGGGTCTTTATTGACAGTGGGTTACCTCTCACCATCAGTTACCCGTTTTACGAAATCGAAAAGATAACAGATTGAGGACAGATCACTAAGATTAAGTCTAAACTTTACCAAAGAGTCTTCCAGAAGTCACCTGACCTCGACGTCAATAAATACCGTCATTGAGTAATTACGTATTAAAAGTGACCGGAAAGAACGAAGAGACCACCGAGTATACCATTTCTTATACGACGTTATATCCTCTAGACCCAAGGTAGGGACCCGGTCCTTCTAGGGGACCTTCTCCCTTACCGTTGGGTAAGGGTCCATAAGAACAGACCTCTTAAGGTCTCTGTCTCCTCGGACCGTCTGATGTCAGGTACCCCAACGTTTCTCAACTTGTGCTAACTGTGAAGGTGATATATATATATATATATATATATATATATATATACAACGATTCAACAAACTTAGCACAAGCTGAGACACACTGGGGTATTCTGCCGTCGGGTGGTCCGAGGAGTCAGGGACCCTAAGAGGTCCGTTCCTATGACCTCACCCAACAGTAAAGGAAGAGGTTACGTATGTACGTACGATTCGACGAAGTCAGTACAGGTTGAGATACGCTGGGAAACCTGTCGTTGGGTGGTCCGAGAAGACATGTATCCTGAGAGATCCGTTCTTATGACCTCACCCAACAGTAAAGGAAGAGGGTAGATAGATAGATAAATACACACACACACAAACACACGTCTGGGGTCAACCTAAGGACCCAACCCTTCCAGGGGACCTCTTACCTATCCGATGGGTGAGGTCATAAGAACCCGAAGGGAACACCGAGTCGATCATTTCTTAGACGGACGTTACCTCTGGACCCAAACTAGGGACCCAACCTTTCTAGGGTACCTCTTCCCTTTGCGATGGATAAGGTCAGAAGACCGGACCTCTTAAGGTACCTGACATATCAGGTACCGTAGCGTCTCAGCTAAATCCAGTAACGTCTCATAACTCATCTCGAGGGATACGTCATTCAAGAATAATCAATAGATAAAATAAATATCATTACACATATACAGTTACGGTTAGAGGGTTAGATAGGGACCACCAGATCACCAATCCTGAATACGAAAGTGACTGATCCCACACCCAAGTTAGGGACCAAACTCTTGATTCTGGGACGTTCCGTACGTCATGTCGGTCTCCTTTTTTAGATAATATTTGTAAATTTTTATACACATATTTTATAATTAAACCTTTTCAATGAAAACAGTCAGAGTGTTATATGATTATGAAAAAAGTTTGGTAGTGTATGTTAACATCGTAGTGACGGAAGTAATGGAGATTTTCGTATATGACTGAGTAGTTTGAAGGTTGAAGGGGAAATAAAGATTCAATAAACTCTATATTATGAAAACTAGATCACCCTTAAAGTAGAGTACAGTGTCCTATAGTAAATGTATTGTACTCCTATTAAAGGGAAAGAAAAAAATTTTATTAACGTTAGAAAGTTGTAATGAATGAAGAAGGAGATAGGTAAAGATGACTGGAGATTTTCCGGAGTAAAAATTTCTATAGAGTGTGAATGTTGACTCTTAGTTATAGAGATATTTATCGATAATTTAGTGATACAAATAAAGAAAAAAATAACATAATAAAGATACTCTAAGTTTAAATCGTAATTAACTCCAGTAAAGATCGACAATATGGAAAGGGTTTGTTTCGTCACGACAAGTCTTATGTGATTATTTTTCTCACCGGAAATTCTTCTCTTATAAAATTCTTATATTTTTCAACGAGAAATATTTCTTTTTACAACCATTTTTCAATAGAAGTATAAACTCATACAACTGTTTAATCAAACCATAGATTTCATCTACGAACCGGGTTAAAAAGATGCAATTATACTTATTCCATAAAGAGGAAAAATTGTTTTTCACGACCGTAATAGGAGTTTACATCTAAAAAATATCAAAAATAAAAGCTTCTTCCAAAACGTCGATAAAAACGAAAATGATGTATATACATACATACGGGTATTTATACTTATATATACATATACATACACACATTCACAAATAAACATCCTCATCATTTTCAGTAAACTTTATCTAAAAACTTTCTATAAATCGAGACTTCACCAGATACTTTAATCTGTTTTTAAGAAGACTATTATATTGATTGTATCATCCAATTACAAATAAATTAAAAATGAAACAAAATCTTTATCGTGATCAAGGTTGTCTGTTTAATAAACTGTACAATGGACATAATAATGTCCACTTGAATCGATCATCTCTTATTTTAGTGTAAAGAGATTGAGTTAGGTTAGATAATACAAATTAAAAAATCAAAAAGTCAACAGGAGGACCTGTATTCCGAACTAGAGAAAACATAAAATTAATACCGTTGTGAGAAACCCTTTTCCACAACGGTTCCTTCTTCACCATTGATTCACCATGGACAGTTTTGAACCCGGTAACTCCAGAAGTAAATATTATAAGGTCTTTGTAATTCCAGTTGAAGTTATTCTGACATCTATGACACCTACTTACAAATAGGGTACGACCCATCGAGAAAATGAATACAGTAATAATTAATCCTCAAAGGTCCAGCGAGTCTTTATTTCTTAGACGTGCGATACGTCTCCGGTGTCCTCTGTGGCGCCCAAGTCAGAGACCCAACCCTTCTAGGGGACCTCACCGTTGGGTGAGGTCATAAAAACGGAACCTCTTAGGGTACTGTCTCCTAGGACTATCCGATGTCAGGTATCCCAGGGTCTCTCACGTTGTGTAGACTTCACTGACTTGTGTGTAATAATTAACACGGGTGTTTATATTTTTAAGATGAAGGAAAACATATTTATTTCTGAGTGAATTGTATTATTAAAGAAAAAAAAGAACAAACAAAATCACTTAGGAACCAGTCACAAGAGGAAGGTCTTTATTTACTTATACATATAACTTGTTTTGTCTCGGTATACCCAGTTTAAAAATGTCGTGTGCTGGGACTTCGTTTTACCTAAAGGTGTATAATAGTGTCGGTCGTTTCGGTGCAATACGAAAATAAAGGAGAATAAAAAGACGGTAAGGGGTAGATCTACTTCTTCTCGACTATTCTTACATCAGTAAGGTACTTTTTGGATAACCTATTATAAAAAATGATCGATACGAAGTGATAAAACCTAAACGAGTCATTTTTAATACTGTTTTAGATTAGTCTTATTATAATCTTCGTTCAACAGTAAGAGAAAAGGTATTTACACTTTGTTAACAATCATAAACGGGACGTCACTAAATACACTCACACGCATATATATATATATATATACACACACACACACACACACACACACACATATTCGTGTGTTTTTCGTCATAAGACTACCCATTCCCACTATTTATAAGTATTTATACCAATTTTGATCTTGTAAAAGAAGGGATGATGAATAAGATGAATAAAGATAAACAACCTCACCATCTATATAATTTTATAATTAAAAGGCGAAATAACCTTACTAAAGTCTCAGTTCACGGTAATTTTAAGACTTACATTTATACTATTTATTCTTATACCGAGTGAGATGAGAAGTAACCCGAAAATTTGATAAATAAACGAAAAAATTTTTACTCGATGATAAATTTTTTACAAATAACGGAAAGTCTGAATACGTCTTTGATCTTTAAGAGAGACACTAAGTCTTTCGTAACCTATCAGGGGATGGTATTCGAACCTTTCGTTTTCCGTCGAAAAACCTCTGTCCCATTGTACACTACCAGTTCTAGTGTAAAGTGACGGTATTTCTCATGAAGAATATGTAAGTAGAGAAAAAAATTTGACATAAAGTTAATATCCCTATTCGATTGTTCACAGCGCCTCTTCCGTTACCGTTGGGTGAGGTCATGAGAACGGACTTCTTAGGGTTCCTGCCCCTTCGGACTACCCGACGACAGAGACCACGACGTGTCTCGACCTGTGCTGACTTCGTTGAATCGTCGTCGTTGTTGTTCACGGTACGTCCCGTTGAGATACACACCCTTCGTTGTCACGTTGGAATCGTCCGAATCTCGTGACCGGTTTTCATCGACTTTTTGAGACTACTCTTTCGGACAGTAACAATGACAGGTCTTCCCTACTACTTGTTACCTAATACTTAAATTGGACTACACTTTCTCTACAGTACTAAAGGTAGAGAAAAATAAAATAGGAAGTACTCAAAAGGAGTGATGCTTTAGATTGAGTCAATTGAACAACGTATATTCTGGTGTGTCTTAGATGATGGTTGAGAGGTGGGTTGAGAAGGTGGGCTCCGTGAATAATCTCCATTTACTGTGATATGACTTCGATAGAATTATGCACAATACAAAATTTTAGGGGTGAAAAGGGCTATAAGTAATCGAACGGTCAAGATTCTGGACAAGAGAGGCGAGTCACTGGTACGGTGGACCTCGGGACCATTTAATATGAATCATATGGTTTCTTATAAACGGACAAATGGTGTTTGATAGTAGACGTACCGCCGAGTCTCCAATTTCGCAGACGGAGATTATACCCTCTGGACCCAAACTAGGGACCCAGCCCTTCTAGGGGACCTCTTCCTTTACCGTTGGGTGAGGTCATAAGAACTGACCTCTTAAGGTACCTGTCTCCTCGGACCACCCGATATCAGGTACCCCAGCGTCTCAGTCTGTACTGACTCGCTGAATTTAATGAATGAATGAATGGTGTTTGACGAATACTCCCAAGACGAGACACCCTTTAGGTACCCCAGAAAACACTAGGGAACATGACGTCGGGTGGTCAGAGGAGACAGGTACCTGAAAAGGTCCTTTCTTATGACCCTACCCAACGGTAAAGGAAGAGGTCCTCTAGAAAGATGGGGTCCCTAACTTGGGTACAGAGAACACAGAGGACGAGACGTTCCGTCCAAGAAATGGTGACACGGTGGACCCTACGGGTAATCCATCATTGAGGAGACAGTTTGACAATTTCAAAAGAAGTCGTAGTCCGAATCAAGTCTTGAACCGATAAAGGGTACCTCGTTTTCAGAGTATTCTCTATACGTCTACCCTTTGTTTTCTAAACCCACGATAATAGTACACACACAGACACATACACACACACACACACACACACACACATCCATGGACACGTGAGAGTCATCGTCAGTGTAGAATGAGAAACGTTGGGGTACTCGACGTCAGGTCGTCCGAGAAAACAAAGAATAAACGTATAGAGTTATGTTTGGTACAAGATAACTATTGTTTATCGACTTGAAACAACTGGTTCGTGTAAAGATTCACGAGATGTTTGTAATTGATTAGGTATGGATGTTGGTGATACACTCAATAGTAAAGGTAAATTGTCTCTAATTCATTAATAGGGTGCCATTGTATCGATTATTCTTTGTTTCTTTCTTAGATTTGGGTTCGTCGGACGGAGGTCATAAGGACGTAAATTGAGGTTACTCCAAGTAATAACGGAATTGACGTCTTATTTCTTCTCTATGAGGAATAGACAAGGACTATAATACGTGTGAATAGAGTCTTAAAAGACGAAAACTTATAGTGTAAAGATTTAAATTACAGTACAACCTCCAGGTTTTTGTGACTATTCTGTCTACTTCTAATCCACCCTTTTGTTTTCATTGTCTGCTGGAAGTAACACTGTTACACTCTGAAAGTGTGAATAAATGGACAAACCTCTATTACATCAAAGAACTGTATTTGTGTCCTTTTCCATGAGTTTGAATAAAATAAATTCATTGATTAATCCTTTGTAATTCAACAAATGAAGGACAGTATTCTACTGAAGTCTGTGACTGTAAACAAGTTGTTATGTGACCGTAGTCAGTAGATAGAGATCAATTGAGTTATATCGAGTAGGACGACGGCGACGATTCAGTGAAGTCAGCACAGACTGACACACTGGGGTATCTGCCGTCGGGTGGTCCGAGGGGTCAGGGACCCTAAGAGGTCCGTTCTTGTGACCTCACCTAACGGTAAAGGAAGAAGTTACTTACTTTCACTTTTCACTTTCACTTCAGCGAGTCAGCACAGGCTGGGAGTCGTTGGGGTACCTGACGTCGGAAGGTCCGAGGAGGCACCCAAGGTAACGGAAGAGGTTATCAAGTAGGATCGAGATGAATTTAGTCATATCTCAGATAAATATAAGCCTAATATCGATTCCGATGGATGTAAGTACAATATCCGTAAGAATAGAGTTTAATAAACATGTAGAATTTGTAAAGCACATCAGTAAGAATGGAAAGAGGAATATATTACAAAGTAAAAGATCCTTAAGATGAATAAATAAGTCTTTTAAAGATTTATAAGAAATTTTGAATCAGATTCATAGTTAAATGTTACTGAAGGAGTGGGTCGACAGAATAAGCACATTTAGGTGAAATATTAGGACTACGTGTAAATAATATGAAGTCGGTATGGAGAACAAGTAGTGGTTTCACATACGAAATTTTCCTGTACTTAGTAAAACGTAAACAACCAACACATATATAAAAATAAGTAAAAACGGAAAGTAAGATTTATATTTTTGGAGAATTTATCAGATGTTGTAGAAAAAAAGTCAATAAATGGTGATTACTATTAAATTTTAATACATACTTTCTCATGATGTCTCTCTAACTAACTACTTATAAAAGAGGAAGATTTAAATTTCAAGTTTATATTTGATACCTTTATTTCGTTTACTTGAATCTATTTTTCATTTAAAGATTATATTAGTAGACTATAATTTTACCTTACGAGGTTCGGTCCGGAGTCGCTATGCACTTGACACTTGAAGCTCTATAAGTTCGACCAAAATCTTTTTCATGTCCTTGGTCTCTAGTTTAACGGTCGTAGAGGCCCTAGTAGTTTTTTCGTTCTCTCAAAGTCTTTTCTTCTTTAGATAAAGACGAAATAACTGATACGACTTCAGAAACTTTTACACCTAGTGTGATTTGACATCTTTTAAGACTTTCTCTACCTTTATGGTCTGGTGGACTGGGCGGAGAACTCTTCAGACATACATCAGGTCCTTCGTTGTCAATTTTGACCTGTACCTTGTTGTCTGACCAAGGTTTATCCTTTTTCTCATGTAGTTCCGACATATAACAATGGGACGAATAAATTGAATATACGTCTCATGTAGTACTCTTTGAGACCCGACCTTCTTCGTGTTCGACCTTAGTTCTAACGGTCCTCTTTATAGTTATTGGAGTCCATACGCATATATGGTGGAAATACCGTCTTTCACTTCTTCTTGATTTCTCGGAGAACTACTTTCACTTTCTCCTCTTACTTTTTCAACCGAATTTCGAGTTGTAAGTCTTTTGTTTCTAGTACCGTAGACCAGGGTAGTGAAGTACNGTGGACTGGGCGGAGAACTCTTCAGACATACATCAGGTCCTTCGTTGTCAATTTTGACCTGTACCTTGTTGTCTGACCAAGGTTTATCCTTTTTCTCATGTAGTTCCGACATATAACAATGGGACGAATAAATTGAATATACGTCTCATGTAGTACTCTTTGAGACCCGACCTTCTTCGTGTTCGACCTTAGTTCTAACGGTCCTCTTTATAGTTATTGGAGTCTATACGTATATATGGTGGAAATACCGTCTTTCACTTCTTCTTGATTTCTCGGAGAACTACTTTCACTTTCTCCTCTTACTTTTTCAACCGAATTTCGAGTTGTAAGTCTTTTGTTTCTAGTACCGTAGACCAGGGTAGTGAAGTACTGTTTATCTACCCCTTTGTCACCCACTGAAATAAATAAATAAAAAAAAAACCGAGGTTTTAGTGACGTCTACCACTGACATCGGTACTTTAATTTTCTACGAATGAGGAACCTTCCTTTCAATACTGGTTGGATCTATCGTATAAGTTTTCGTCTCCGTAATGAAACGATTGTTTCCAGGCAGATCAGTTCCAATACCAAAAAGGTCATCAGTACATACCTAAACTCTCAACTTGATATTTCTTTCGACTCGTGACTTCTTGACTACGAAAACTTAACACCACAACCTCTTCTGAGAACCCTCAGGGAACCTGACGGTCCTCTAAGTTGGTCAGGTAGGATTTCCTCTAGTCGGGACTCACAAGTAACCTTCCTGACTACAACTCCGACTTTGAGGTTATGAAACCGGTGGACTACACTTCTCGACTGAGTAAACTTTTCTTCGACTACAAGTCTTTCTATCTTCCGTCCTCCTCTTCCCCTGTTGTCTCCTACTCTACAAACCTACCGTAGTGACTGAGTCACCTGTACTCAAACCCATTTGAGACCCTCAACCACTACCTGTCCCTCCGGACCACACGACACCAGGTACCCCAGCGTTTCTCAGTCTGTGTTGACTCGATAACTTGACTTGACTTGACTTGGTTCTAAATGTTGTAAAGAGAAAGACGTTTATAAATTTTATTTTAACGTTAATTTTTTTTTTAGACTACTTTCCACTATTTTAGTGTAAGAAATTTGCTTAATTTAAAATTTATTACAGAGATAACATCGAAGGGACAACCAAGTCACCATTTTTTAGACGGACGGTTAAGTCCTCTGTGTCCAATCTAGGGAACCAGTCCTTCTAGGGAACCTTTTCCTTTATAGTTGAGTGAGGTCATAAGAACGAACCCTTTAGGGTATCTGTCTCCTCTGACCACTCGATGTCTTGTTCCCTGGTGTTTTCTGGGGTACACTGAATAGTTGATTTGTTGTTACAGAGATCACAAAATATACGAAATATACTAAAATATTAACCATCACACCCCATTATTAAACGACCAGACTTTAAGTCTTTTTGAAATCCTTTATCGTGTTGTATCTTAAATAAGTTTATAAATGTAAACTTTTAACATTCAATATTTAAATAAGTTAGTAGTAACCGTATTATTTATTGACACGACTTAAAGTTAAGATGGTTAGTCAACACACTAAACCCAATTTATAAAGTGAAGAAAGTGAGATTTACGCAAAGAGACGTTTTACCCACATTAGTTATAGATATATTTTCTTTAGACGTTAAATAAGCCTATTAACGTAGTCTTTACCGTAGTTAAAAAATAATAAAGTATGGATAGTGATCGGTAAATAGGAAATGAAAGGTCTAAACATTCTCTTTTTAGACGTTATAAATAAATATTGAATAATGTATTATAAACTTCCCTTAAATCTTTATACTTTATTTACGAGAGTAATACTGTTACGGATATAATAATGATAGATCTTTTAAATTTATACAGATATACTACGACACATATGCCACATAGGATATATTATGAAACGAATAAAATCTTTTACTTATGTTTAATCTATGTCGTTGAATCCAACATACAAAAACCTCATTTCATTTTAACCCTCCTTATGGCTTGTTTTAATCATATTTTTACCATTCAAGTCACTGAAAGTTTTTAAAAACTTAAAATAAACAGTTTTCTTTGTATGTTGAATTGGTTCATATATGAGTGTATATACGTTGTCTGTGTTTTAAAAATACTTTTAAAAAAAAAACGGTCTGATTCTTACAGGTGTCTAAAAATCTGTAAAGAGGATCTAAACGTAAATATATCTCTACTCAAGGTATAAGGACAAGAACTTAAAATCAACTGAGACATTAACAAAGTTACTTACCTTATACCGTCTTCAATATAACACAAAAAGACCGAGTACGAAACTCATTCTTCTCTGACTGTAAAAAATGAAGTACCAAGAACCTTGTAAACAGGAGTCTTGAAATCGGACTGTGTATTCTTCCTGTTGATAGGGTTCAGTGGTCGGATACTCCTTTGGGTACCGGTTGATAGGGTTCAGTGGTTTGACACACTTTTCGGGTACACCCTCCAACTACTCCTAATCCGCCTCCGTCTGTCTCTACTTCTCTCTCTGGACTAATCACGGGTCAATAAGATCAGTGATGGGAAAACTTCGTAGGGTCGATTCTGGAGTCTATTGGACTTCGTCTTTGTCAAGAAAGGGTTTCTAAAACACAAACTTAAAGTCATTTTGTAATTACTAGTAGAAAGGATTAATGATTCAAAAATTCATCAAACAATATACCATGATCCACTAGTTTTTCGAATAACCATAATGTATTAAATGTAACAATTAGAGTTTTTTAACCAGAACTAAGGGACTGGACGACTCTCTAAAATTGAACATCATACATTTTGTGATGAGATCTGAAAGATGATTTGTTATATGTTGAAGTATTTATAAATGTACCCTTTATTATTTTCTTTAGGATTTAGATCAGATCAAACAATCTCTTAAATAGTCAAAATAACTGTTTAAATTTTTTTTCGTTACTGGAATCAGGTCAAGGGTCAAGAACTTTTCTCTTGAAATAGAAAGACTGGAAATTAAAAGAAAAGACATAATATTTTCTTATTAAGAATATATTTCTAACAATTTTTGTACTCTTCTTTGTCTTTCGGTCTTTTGTGGGGTATAGTTTTTAATCATACTTTTGTACATATATTCAACGACGTAAATAGTGAGGTACATTTTTATTTACTATTATTTTCGTTTCAATTATTAAAAAAAATCGTTAATCACATTCGTTTTTATTATGATCGTCTTCGATATCGGAACTTTATACGGACATGATAAACGTCATTAATAATTACTGAGATCGAAACAACCACTTTTATAGTACAAAGTCACTTTTAACGAAATAGTAAAGAGACTAGACGTTCACACCTGTGTCAAAATCCATTTATTCTGATTTTGATATGGTTCTGTTCTGTTCGAACTGAAACTTAAGACGTTTAACCTAAAGTAACTGGTAAAAGGAAGACTCAATCTTAAGGAGAACATGAAATCCTACTTGAAGGACGAAAAGAGGTTCGGAAAGTTTAGAAGAAAGGTTGATCTGTGGTAAGAATTCGGTTGGTAAACGTGAACAATCCATTGATTTATATGTACTCGTACTTACTGTAACATATTGTACAACGGAGCACATAAAGGAAAGTGAAATTTCCACCTTACTTTCGAACTAAGAAAATAATAAAAGTGATACTTGTCCTCTCTTTTTACTGTAACTTCCGGAACCCATATCCGTACCTGATTGTAATATGAAATAAAAGAATGTTCCGTCTGGTCTACTACTGACCAACTACTTGTCTTTCCTTTCTTAAATCCACTAATACGAAGGATTCTCTCCTGTTCAAGAGAACGAGGAAGGATCTCCCTTCCTCGATAGAATACTCGAATAGAAATACTCGATAGAATATCATTCTCGTACAATGTAAGAATGTGAAAAAAAGATCAATAAGAACATTACCGTGTTATTCTATAGTGGGTTTTAAAAGGACTTAGGGTGGAGTTCGAACACATCTTTTATGTAACAATTTCAATACTCACACTCGAAAACTTCAGTCTGTGTGATCCAAAGTTAAATAAAGACAAAGGGTGAATAAACGATTGACTGGGACCTGAAATGAAAATACTGTGAGTCTAAAAAGTAACATTTTAACTGGCTTATTATGATCAGTGTGTCTTAGTATAAAAAGTTGATTTACTTTACGGTAAATATTCCGTAGAGCATATCATACACTTTCTACGTACAATTTAGGATCAATAGTAGTAGGAATGCTTTCATTTTTAACGAGTCAGGGCAGACTGAGAAACACTGGGGTACCTGATATGCCGGGTACCTTAAGAGGTCCGGTCTCATGACCTAATCCATCGGGAAGGGAAGTGGTCTCTTAGAAGGGTTGTGTCCCTGTCTTGGGTGTAGAGGGTGTGACGTCTGTTTAAGAAATGGTCGACTCGGTATTCCCTTCGGGTTTTTATGACCTCACCCATCAGATAGTGAAGGGGTCCATTAGAAGGACTGGGTCCTTAACTTGGCCCAGAGGTCGTAACGTCCACCTAAGAGATAGTCAACCCGATAGTCCCTTCGTGAGTAGTAGTAGTAGGAATATTAAGTCATATTTTAACTCTAGGTTCCGAAGGAACCACCGAGCATACCATTCCCTAGGTTGACGTTACGTCGTCTGGACCGAAGCTAAGGACCTACCCCTTCTAGAGGACCTCATCCCGTACTGTAGGGGTAGGTCATAAGAACAGACCCCTTAATGTACCTGTCTCGAAGGGACCATCGAGTCTGCCATTTCGGAGATGGATGTTACGTCCGTTGGGCCCAAGCTAAGGACACAGCCCTTCTAGGGGACCACTTCCTTTATCGTTGGGTGAGGTCATAAGTATGGACCTTTTAGGGTACCTGACTCCTCGGAATCCCCGATGTCAGGAACCCCGGTGTTTCTCAACCTGTGTTGACTCAATGAAGTGAAAGTGAAAAGTGAAAGTCCTTAGACCGTTCAATGTCAGTACTCGAGTTTTTCTCGACTTGTCCTGACTCGTGATTGTGTGTATGACGACGAGGACGACGATTCAACGAAGTCAGCACAGGCTGAGACACGATGGGGTATCTGCCGTTGGGTGGTCCGAGGGGGCAGGGACCCTAAGAGGTCCGTTCTTGTGACCTCACCCAACGGTAAAGGAAGGGGTTACGTACTTTCACTTTTCACTTTCAGTTCAGTGAGTCAGCACGGACTGAGAATCGCTAGGGTACCTGACGTCGGATGGTCCGAGGAGGCACGTACCCTAAAAGGTCCGTTCTCATGACCTCACCCTACGGTAACGGAAGAGGTTGTCTGTATGTCGTGCGGAAATAAGGGATTGGACTCGTTCCCTAACTTTTATTATAATTTATGGATATCTTTCCATCTGTAAAAATCGTTTAATCCACAATACGATAAGTCCGTAGTATTGTTCAGATGTTTCATTTAAAACAATAAAGTTTAAAAATACTCCACATTTATTAAGTACATCAATATATCCATTTAGTCTGGAAAATTAATTTTGTATATTGAAGTTTTAGGGACGAAAAGGTGTGGTACGACAGGAAAAGAGTATAAGATAGTTATATATAAAGATTCCGATCCATATAAAGTACGAAACTTCTTGTTAAATGTATTAAGTCTTGATATAAATACTCCGAAAATAGTGGTAAGAAGAGACGTGAATAAAACGTGAATTCTTTCGTAGGTATAAATAGGTCACTGTAAAAAACGATGACCATTCTTACAAATAAATGAAAAATTACTTCTTGACTCCACGACTTACATAGAGACACATTATGTCCCTAGACCATCTTGATTATGAATATACTAATAAAAATTTGTGAAAGTTTCTTGTAGAGTAGATATTAAAATAGATTAGAAGTGTAGGTAGGATATTTTATCCGGGTCGTCTACAATAAGTCGAAAATTCGGGCCCTAAGTCTTTTTTTTCTGTTATTCATCTCATCTGATTAACCTAGATACATTAAGTTCCAAATGACTCTTAGTCACCCTTTCGTTTGTAAATTACGAGTGACCAGAAATGTACCTAATTGAACATACTCACATAATCTCTACAGGAAGGATTCCTTTCAGTACGGTTTCCACGTACTCGTCCATGTAACCCTATAGGATTGTCGTCGGAAGAGGATGAAGAGTCTACACTGTGAATGGATTACATAATCTCTTTCCTTAATAAACAGGTTCTCAAAATAACCACCGATATGACTCTTTTCATTCCTCCCTTGAACTCCTCGGACTCTGTTAATACTGAGACGTTACGACAAACTGGGGAAACTTTCCCTATCCCTTCTATCCGTCCTTCCTTTCACCATTTGATGGATTGAAGATTCTTACAAACCTGGTTTGACCTTTTCTTTAGACATCTCAGTTTCACAAGGTAATCTTCTTAGAAGATAGAGGATCGTTATCCGGATGGAATCAGAAAAATCATAGGACAAGTCAGTAACCAGAAGGGACCACCGAGTCTCCAATTTCGCAGACTGACGTTACACCCTCTGGATCCAAGCTAGGGACCCAGTCCTGCTAGGGGACCTCTTCCTTTACCGTTGGGTGAGGTCATAAGAACGGACCTCTTAGGGTACCTGTCTCTTCGGACCACCCGATGTCGGGTACCCCAGCGTTTCTCAGCCTGTGTTGACTCGGTGAAGTGAAACGAAGTGAAGTCAGTAACCGACCTTCGTCCGGAATGAAACTTATTTCAAATTTACTCCTTTATATAAAATCTCCCAAGTCATACCATAGTCGTTAGTGAATCCTAGGGGTGTGATCCCTTAGACTTTTCATCTAAAGTACCAGTAGTGTACGTCCTACGAGGAAAAATAACCTTTAGTGGGACAAATGGAACGAACGAAAACCATTTCTCAAAAACCTGAGTTTGACTATACTCGAAATTAGAATCAAGGGTCAAAAGATTGAAACACAGAAACTCGTTAAAGGATTGGTAAGATAAGGTCAACTGTTATTAGACCTCTCCTATAGTACCGAAGATAGAGATGTAGAAAGTTCACACACACTATTTTTACATGGGAAATCGTAACACAGTTAGTTTCTCTATTATACATAATTCCTGAATTCTTATTAGTAATCCATTCATTTATTATTTATTGAGTCATAATAATATTATATTCGATGTATTTACTTAAATCTGAACAAATAATAAAGATTCTGTTTGTAAAAAAGACTTTCATTAAGTACAAAACCTTCTATAGATTTTTTCCATAAAGATTTTTGACTAAAACTTAATCTATACTAGTTCTTTTTACTTCTCTAAACTCTGTTTACTACTTTTATGAACTAATACTTAAAACTTACCAAGTATTGAAGAATGAGACCGTACTGTTTATTTTAGTACTATAACATAAAATCAACAGAAACATTCTGTCTTGAACTCCTTTAACTTTATTCATTTGAGTACGAGTTTTTGCTTCTGAAAAAGGTTATTACTTACATACGGTTATACGAAAGTCAATTTTGTTTCACAGACTATGTACATATACGATGAAAATAATAAAAGTATTAACAGATGAAACTGAGAAAGTAGTTTTCATTATGGAAATACTATAACAACTATATTTCCCCGAAGGGACCACCGAGTCTGTCATTTCTTAGACGGACGTTACGTCTTCTGGGGTCAAACTAGGGACCCAACCCTTCTAGGGGACCTCTTCCCCTACCGTTGGGTGAGGTCATGAGAACGGACCCCTTAAGGTACCTGTCTTCTCGTATCACCCGATGTCTGGTACCCCAACGTCTCAGCCTGTATTGACTTGCCGATTGTGAAAGTGAATTCATGTCAATCTGACTCATGACAGTAAATATTTTGTCCTAATTATTATAGACAGACGAAGTCCACCAATTCTAATTAACTTTAACGAAAGAATTCTCGTAATTTACGTCACACATTCCACCTCTTATACGTGTTATAAATAATTGAAACTGGGAAGGAAAGTAAGAGGGGAATAAAAAGGAAAAATAAATAAGATACGAGATTCTTTTTAATTAAAACTTTTAAATCAAAGACAAAATTAAATCAAAGGTTGACCTTACTTACCAACGTTAGTCTACCTACATGACTAACCTAATTTAGTTTTGACACCAGAAGGTAAATTTAATTTATAATACATTTTCATGTCAGTGTAAGTAAAATTTTACTTTTAAGTTATGGAAGTTTTATTAGATTCTTAAACCCTAAACCCTTTCTTCCCATATATTGTAGTTAGTCAAAGTAATAAAAGTAAAATTTTAATACACTAAAAGTTTCTTATTAAGTAAGAAAATTTAGGTTAAAAGATCCGATTTCGTAAAACTTTTTCACAGGTTTTAATCATTTTTCAACCTAAATAATTTTTTTTTAGTCTTCAACTTCGTGTAAACAACATGTTAAGTAATAGATCCAATTTTATTAAGTCCAGGTAATTATTAGAACACTCTATACACCCGTCCCCCTTCGACTGGAAATTGTTTGAGTCGGATTAGTCAAAATTTTCGTAAAACATTTATAGAACAATTTTAACTCCGTAGATCCTTCTTAAGTTTACATATCTAGTTTACGTTTTTTCAAACACGGTATCAGTGTATTAACTTTGAATAAAACAGTATTTTACCAAACTTATAATAGTTTCTAGTATAAAGAATACGTGTGTCTTTTCCAGAAACGACTTTGAACTATCTTAAGTAATACGATTTATAGCATTATAAATACACTATTCTTATATTATACTTAAAATACCCACTAATTTTACATATATATATCGAATGAACTAACGTAATTTTGTAAAGAATACCATCATTGATATCAAGAAAACTCCTCTTTAAGAACTTGTTACTATAATAGGTTCTTCACTCTCCAGTAGTCAAAATTGAATGTTACACAACTCAAATATAACGTAACACGGTAATTTTTCGGTAAAAGAGAGACACTAAGACACGGAGGATTATCCGTCTATAATCCTATAAATAGATGGACCGTTATAAGAGTCGGTTATAAACAGTCAAAATGAGACGTGTTAATGTCGTCTTTTCCTAACCTTTCCTTTCCTTATTTCTTCTTATCTGGTGTTTCTTTCATTTATACATATACTGTCTTCCCAATTATAAAAGTGAAAAGAAACGAAAAAAATAGTGAGGTATATAAAAAAAGTGACCCACCTTAAAGAATTTCTGTTGATGTATCAAAGAAGTGGATATACGTCTCAACAAAATACTTCCCGTTGAACGTAGAGAGAAACACTGTCCTTTTATCTTATTCTGATAAAAATTTTGAATAAATTTACACCCCAAAGAAACTAACCTTTAAAATAGAAGAGAGAACTCTTTGAAATACCTGTATTCCTATGAATCTACTCTCCTTCCCGTCACTTTGAAGCATAGAATTACGGTGTCTCTTTGTAGGTACTACCATTAGTTCCGGGTACGATAATAGGTATCCCTCATAAAGTGACAGTATTTGTAGTACCTTGTCTGATCATGTTATCGAATCTCACCTACGATGTGTCTCTTGTTTATTTTGGGTTACATTGAACGGTTTTAGATATGTAAATTTCTGTAGATTTTATCATCAATAAAGAGTTTATCCTCTTAATCTTTCATTTGCTTGGTTTGATTTCGTTTTGGGTGTGTTCATAAAGGGGTACGACTTTCTAAATTTAGTATTATAGTTTATTTTGACAGATTTGAGATGTGTTTTGTTTTTAGACGTTATTTTTCTCACATATCTAAATCATTTATTGATGAAGTTTCCTTTCATCTCTTAAAACTTTTGTTTTAATCTAACTAAATGATCATACTAGGTATTACTTTTCCAGATCTGAAACTATATTTTAGTAAATCATAAGAGTCATATTACCTATAAATACGATTCTATTTGGAATGAGATGAAAAATTAAATAAAATATTCTTATTCTAAATCAATTTATGTTACTGGAAACTTTCATATAGCAAAATATAAACTTTAACAAATACAATAAGCTCCCGATTTTATAATTCATCAAATATGGTGATAACGTTTATTTATATGTTGTATTACTCAGTTGTTGTATCTTTACATTAATGATATTTGTATGGTTGAAACCCGGTAAAGTGTTTACCTCTCTATTCCTATGTAACCTACTATCACTTCCACCCGACAAAATACATCAGTTAGCCTAGAACAAACCCCGTGAAGGTAGAAGTTACGACCTGAAGTTCTAACAAGAACTGTAGAGATAGGGTCAATCGGTCGAGTCTTTTGTTCGTGTATTTTTAGAAAATACTAGTTTCAGATATTTACTGAGTACAATGGAGACTAATGTAAGGTAATCAATATATAGTAAGTCTGTCGATGTCACTTAAATTCCCTTCGTCTCTTGTTATGGGTCAAGTTACATGTCTCAAAGATACACTACGGACAGTAGAATGAAGACTAAAATTCTGGACTTTTGAGTTTTCTATGCAGTAGATGTGAAAGTTTGAGTTCTGACTACTTTTCAATAGATATGTTTTACTTGACCTTTTCATCCTTCTTTCGGGACTTTAACGTTCCTACTTCTTTTACTAAGATAAAATATCCCTCCGTAACAATTGTTAGAATCGGTCCGTTTACTTTTAAGAAACTAATCTTTGATTTACAAGAGAGTCACAAACGTTACCAAGGTCGAAACGGGAGACCCCTTAATAAGGAATGAATGATCAAAGGTACGGGTGAAAACATCACTCACAACTCTTAGATTAAACGAATTCCATGTCACGTCGAAAACAAAGGATGGGTGAGGTCATAAGACTGGATCTCTTAATCTACCTGATATGTCAGGTACCCCAGTGTTTCTCAGCTTGTACTGACTCACTGAAAGTGAAAGTGAAAGGACGAGACACTTTGGAACCTTTCACTTTTCACTTACACAATCAACGAGTCAGTACAGACTGAACAACGTTAGGGTACTTGACATCTGAGGAGACAGGTACCTCAAGGGGTCCGTTCTTATGACCTCACCCGTCAGTAAGAAAGGAGGTCCCCTAGAAGGACTGGGTACCTAGTTTGGGATCAGACGATTTAACGTCCGTCTAAAAAATGGACGGCAGACTCGGGAGTTCCTTCGGGGAACATTCGGATCCCAAATAAATGTTAACACCGTTTCTATGAACCCCCTTATGAAAGAGTAAAAGATCCAATATATTAAAGAATATTAGGACTATAAGATAACTAGATGAAGGATCAGTAGTAAAGGTCCATGTCCTTTCATATGGGTTTCGAAAGAGAATCTGTATTAAGAATTCCAAAGAAACAAAAATGACAAAGAACTGTGGTAAAAGAGTACGAAAGATAATTATGAATTACCGTCAGTGGTACTTTAGTAAATTTTATTTTCACAAATCACCCTTCTATTTGTGAAACACAATATAACGGTGTCTAGATTTACCCAAAATTTTATAGAATTACCCTCAAACGACAGGTTTCGAAAAACAAAAAAGGTTTGAAAACTACTCGAATAAGAAACGAAACGGTTACTTAATAACAAAGAGACTCGAGTTAAGATGAACACTATGGTATGATTTTCCTTATTCGTCGTAAATATGTATACTGACCCGAAGGGTCTACCGAGTCTCCATTTCTTAGGGGGACGGTTACGTCCTCTGTGACCAAGTTAGGGACTCAGTCCTCTAGGGGACCTCCTCCTTTACCGTTCCTCTTAGGGCATCTGTCTCCTCGGACCGTCCAATGTGAGGATATCAACGTTTTAGTCTGTACTGGTTTGTGTGTGTGTGTGTGTGTGTGTGTGTGTGTGTGTGTGTGTGTGTGTGTTACTTATCAACTAAAAAAGATCGGTAAAAGAAATCTCGACATCCAGATCACTGACAGAAGGAAAAAAAAAAAAAGTCCACCGTTAAAATATTTTATCAAACCGTAACGTAATCTATCTAGAGATCTAAAGATCGGACATCAAAAAAAAAGGGGTGGAAACGATAAAAGAAGGATTAGTGAGACTGTTCTAGTGTATAAAATGTAAAAAATGTCGTCGTAAGGTTAAATATCAAAGTTTCGTCTGAGGTTTACATTACCGATTTATTTTACCTTCATATAAAGAACGAATTATTAGATCTTGTCAAGATCCCTTACCGTCATACCTCGGTGAATGGATGATTTTTATAAATAAGTCTCTGAGTCAAATTACTTTAGAAATAATGTTATAGAATTTAACACTAAAACCACAGTATCATTAATTGTGATAAAGTTATTCGACCTTCTCAATTTTCGTACCTCCCTAAAAGCACCTTTTAAAAGACCCGGTATGTACTATTACCGTGTATTTTTATAGTGAATATAAGGTGTCCCATCATACGTTAGTGTACTGGTGTACATGGATGTTCCCTTGGATCCTTTATGTCAGTAACATGGGAGGGTTTTTCCTTTGCTAAAAACACCTTTCGATCGTCAAAGTAAATATTACGGTTAAAATAGTTCACTTTTAATCTTAACTTTATTAATTAAATTTTTCACAAATATACCAAACTATATTACATTTAATTCGTACACTGTAATAATTAAAAGGTTCTTTATAATATAACTTTTTATGATAAATATAATAACTGATAGTGTAAGTCAATTCCACAATTAGTTCAGGGTTTAATTACTTAAGACGTTAAGTAACAAAAGTACATAGTATACGTCTATAGTTCACGAAGTAATAGTATAAGTTTAAAGTGTACACGTAATTTACTCCCTACCTCAAACATAATCAGTTACTGTCTAATATTACCGTTGTACTAATAAGACTTTATTATATGTTGAAAAAGGAAAGAAATACAGTATATGGTTATTAAGGTTTACTTAGATTATAAATTAAATTTAATTTTTAAATTGTTAAAATGATTTCTAGACACATTTATAAAAACTTGTAAAACTCTTTCACGAAGTCTCGTTTACACTTTAAACATTATCTGTCATATTTTTTACAAATATAATTTCTCTCAAGTTACCTATCATAGTAAACTATTTACCTTTTCTCCTGACTTATTTTTGTTTCTGAGAGTCTTTATACACCCTGTAGTAGTTCCTATGAGTATAAATGTATCACTATCTAAAGTTTCCCTTTTCTTTCCCCGACTTACTTATAAACTACTTTATCGTGTTTAAAACGTTTAAATTACTTTTCGTAATTAAGAGTGTAGGTTCTTCGAGATATTTAAGGAATCTCGTATTAAAGTTTCCCCAGATCTGGATCTTTTTAACATATTTGATAGTTTTCAGGTTCGATACCAAAAAGGTCATCAGCAGATACCTAGACTCTCAACCTGGTATTTCTTCCGACTCGCGACTTTTAAACTATAATCCCTTCTGAGGACTCTTAGGGAGTCTGTCGTTCCTCTAGTTTACTAAATCCGACATTTTGTTTACGTTTATTTAAATCTTTTTAACTTTTTATACTTTTTATAAGAGATCAGTTTTACCTTATTTTAATATTTACTTATTACTGTTATTAACTCTATAAGTGTTTATACACCTTTGAAGTGTCGTGCACGGAGTTATTCTTTACCCAATTCCTGTATTAGAGATCCCTTTCATCTTTAATACAACTTCACTTATCTTTGTCTTGGGTGTTATTACGAATACCCTACTTCGTTTTCATGAAAAATTTTTAATAAAATGAAATAAAATCAAATATTATGACATAACCAAAACGGTATGTAGTTGTACTTAGGCGGTGCCCACATGTGCACAAGGGTTAGAACTTGGGGGATGGTGGAGGGAGGGGTATGGTAGAGAGACCCAGTAGGGACACATGGTCGGGGTTCTTAGGACATAGGACGTAGCTTGGATCTGACCTCTAAACAAAGAATATGTTATAATATGTACAAAGTTACGGTAAGAGGGTTTAGTAGGGTGGGAGGGGGAGAGGGTGTCTCAGGTTTTCTGACAAGATATGTAGACACAGAGAAAACGACAAAGTGTATGTCCCAATAACAACGGTAGAAAGATTTAAGGTATATATACACAATCATATGACATAACCACAAAAAGAAAGATCGAATGAAGTGAGACATATTAGTCGAGGTCAAAGTAGCTGAAGTAATCTTGACTAAGTTTACATAATAAAAATTACCGATCATTATGAGGTAACAAATATACATGGTGACTAAAGAATAGGCAAGTAGATGACTACCTGTAGATCCAACGAAGGTACAGGACCGATAATATTTGTCACGACGTTACTTGTGACTCCATGTGCACAGAGAAAGTTAAGACCAAAGGAGTCACACATACAGGTCGTCACCCTAACGACCCAGTATTCTGTCAAGAGAAAGGTCGAAAAATTCCTTAGAAGTGTGACAAGAGGTATCACCGACATGATCAAACGTAACGGTGGTTGTCACATTCTCCCAAGGGAAAAAAGGTGTGGGAGAGCTCGTAAATAACGAACATCTGAAAACCTACCGTCGGTAAGACTGATCACACTTTACCATGGAGTGACACCAAAACTAAACGTGAAGAGACTATTACTCACTACAACTCGTAGAAAAGTACACAAACAATCGGTAGACATACAGAAGAACCCTCTTTAGAGATAAATCGAAAAACCGGGTAAAAAACTAACCCAGCAAATAAAAAGACCTTAACTCGACGTCCTCAACGAACATATAAAAACTCTAATCAACAAACAGTCAATAAAGTAAACGATAATAAAAGAGGGTAAGGCTTCCGACAGAAAAGTGGAACGAATATCAAAGGAAATTCATGAAGAATCCTTTAAATTTGGACGTTTATGGACATAAGTTTTCTTTTTTTTTAGATTCAAATTATTTGGAAAAGAAATTCTCTCATCTTTTTCTTTCGATTTAATTTTCGTTCCGATTAAATTTAATCTTACTTTATTTACTAATCTCACCTTTATTTAATTTATATTAATGTCACTTTTATTTACTTTATCCTTTGTCTTTTTGTTATCTCATAGTTTCTTTGGTTTGTAATCAAGAACTTTTAATTGTTTTAACTGTTTGGAAATCGTTCGAACTGGTTCTTTTCTCTTCTAAGTTTGATGATTTTGGTCCTCACTTTTAAACCTATAGTGATGACTTCAATGTCTTCATGTCTCCTTTTATTCTTATTATATATACTAACGTACAGTTGTTTATCACGTTGGTGTTATTTTACCTGTATTTCTGTGTTTAATGACCTTGATTGAGTTTTCCTTTATATGTTACACTTATTTAGACATCGTTCATTTCAACACTATACATTAAGTATTAATTTGTCTTTGTGTGTGTGTATATTGGTGGATTTTATATCAAGGTCTATCAAAATATGTATTTAAACTAGGTTATAAAATTTTTATTAATCCGAAACATCATCTCGGACTTCAGTCCGTTCAACTAAGGAGGTCAAGGTAAGAAGAAAGAGTTCTAACGAAACCGATAAGCTCCAAAAAACATAAAGGTATGTTTAGAACTTTAATAAACAAGATCAAGACACTTTTTACACCGACCATCGAACTATCCCTAACGTAACTTAAACATTTAACGAAACCCATCATATGAGTAAAAGTGATATAACTAAGAAGG
>SJYO01007492.1:31335853-31466538 GCA_006410555.1 Capra ibex
TAATATGTCTCACTTCATTCGGTCTTTCTTTTTGTGGTTATGTCATATGATTGTGTATATATACCTTAAATCTTTCTACCGTTACTGCTGGGACATACGTTCTGTCCTTTTTTCTGTGTCTACACATATTGCCTGAAAACCTGAGTCTCCCTCTCCCTCTCCCACCCTACTAAACCCTCTTACCGTAAGATTGTACATATGATAGTACATTCTTAACTTAGCGGTCAGATACAGACTGCGTCCCACGTCGTACGAACCCCGACCACGTACCCCTACTGGGTCTCTCTACAACACCCCTCCCTCCACCCTCCCCCCAAGTACAAACCCTTGCGTACATTCTTAATTTCTAAAATTTTAAATTTTTTATTTTTTGATTTTCTTTTTTATTATTATTTTTTATTTTTATTTATTTTTATTTTTATTAATCCTTGTTAGAAAGAGTTTAAGAAAGTTTTTGATCTTTTGGACTATATAGAGTCAAGTAAGATATTTAAAGACATATAAGTAACAGTAAACAGTTATCGTTTTGATTTGTTTCTTTAATATTCTTTTCTTTTTACGTTCGGTTATGTGAAATATTTATACCTACGTTTTAAGAGTTGTTTGGTGATCTCTTGGATACGGTCTTTATAGATCTTTCCTGGTATATGGTACCGGTTCACTTCCAAATAGATTCGTTTCAACTAAATTGTCTATGTTTAGTTACATTGTTTGGTATAATTATTCCTTGTTTTTAGTGTATTGGTTGAGTCATCCATGGTTATTTTGGTCGACTTTATGAGGTTCTCCGAAATATTTTGTGAACTGTTCAATCTCCTTGTGTATGAGTTGGATTATCTCTGATAGATGTTCTTTTATTTTTTCTTCTTCTTCTTCCCTTTGTAATTTTTTTATGTCGTTCATAACATGAATTTATAATTTTTGACTTACAAAAGGGACGTCCTAATCTTTATTCGGTTTCTACACAGGAAAGTGGTGAAGATAAAGTTATATATAACTTCACACAACCATCAAAATAGGTACGGATAATCAGTTCTTATTCTCGTTTTTTCCGTCGGTGCAACCTCTTCTTCTTTATTTTGATAAAGTTAAGTATCTACTATACTAAAACCATATCTTTCAAGATTCCTTAGGTGTATGTACGTAAGTATAAGTATATTGTGATAGTCTTGTATATTTACTTAAATCGTTCCAACTTTCAAAGTTCTGTTCATAAATTTTTTTAACTTGTCATAAAACGAGTAACATTATCGTTACTTGTTAGGTTTTTACTTTAATTCCTTTGTTAATGCAAATGTTACCATAGTTTTTATTACTTTATGAGGAGTTATTTACATTGTTTTAATTGTTCTTTTCACATTATAAACATACACCTTCGATGGTTTGTAATAAAGTTTTATAATTCCTTCGGGTTTTATTTACCTTTATAAAAGGTATATGTATCTAATTATCTTAGTCATAGTAAATCCTCCGACATATGGGGTTTTACTAGATGTCTAAACTACATTAGAAAACAGTTTTAAGGTAGAAGGAAAAATAAAAAACTTTTCATTCTTCTACTAGGATGTTGAGTTTACCTTTACGTTCTCCGGGTCTTACCGGTTTCGTTAGTAATTTTATTTGTTCGAACTTCTCTAAGTGTGAAATCTTGAGTGATCATATGATGTCATTAGTTTTGTCACACCATGACTGGTTTCCTATCTGTGTATGTAATCACCTTATATTAACTTCCAAGAGATTATTGTTGTATATGAGTTAACTAAAATAGGTTTCCACGAACATCTTAAGTCACCCCCCTTATCATTACCAAAATTCTCACCAAGTTCAAGTTTATTTACTTCAATTTCGACCTATAGTTGGTGTATGTTCTAAATTGAGTTTTATATAGTATCTATATTTGACTCAGTTTTGATTTTGTCAGAATCTTCATGGAGAATCTCATTATACTTTACCCTTTTTCGTAAACTTATAAAAAGTCACTACCGAATTTTTACCGGGTATTCGTGTACTTTTTTACGATTCGTGTAGTCAGTATACCTTTGATATTCAGTTTTCGTGTTAATCTACGAAGAAGTATGGGTGATTCTATCGTTATTGTTCACCGTTCCTACACCTTTTCAACCTTGAGAGTTTGTAACGACCATTCTTTAGGTTTTACAGTGGTGGTGAAACTTTTGGTCATATTGTCATAAAGTTTTGTAATTTTTACTTCAAGGGTATACTGGGTTGTTAAGATGAGAATCATGAAATGTGTTCTCTTAATTTTTGTATATATGTGTATTTTAAAGTACAAAATACAATTACTTACAAGTGTTGTCGTAATAAGTATTATCTGTTTTCTTTCCAGGTAGTTGATTACTAAAATTTCACTCAATACCGTATAATTATGTTACCTTATAGTAAATTAATATTTTTTCTTACTACTAGAAGATCGATTATATGGTACCTACTACCTTTTTACTACAATTAAATTTATCTGGTTTTTAATTTCTGGTATATAATATCATAATAATTATACAAATGTATTTCACGTATCCTTTAGTGTCTCTTTCTTTAACCTATACAGAAACGATTCCTGATCCCTTTCCCACTTACCTTTAAAGACTAGAGTATAGGTTATTAAAGTAGAAATAAACAGGAGTAAGGTAAGACAAACATGAATATAGTGAAGGAGTCTCTGATCAGAGAAAGGATTAAAGTAAAAGTAAAAGAAACATCGTAAGTAACAGAATACTGAAATAAAAAATGATATAAAAGGGAGATATTCTTCCTTTTAGAAACTCCCCGTTTTTGAACTGGAAAAAAACAATTAAAGACACAAAAACTATACACTTTGTCATAATTACGACCTAAATAATGACTTTTTCTTTACTGATAATATTTTTGGAAAAATCACGTGGAGAGTTAAATTTATAAAGGTATAATCGTAAAAATTACAAAACTTTAATATTGATATAATATTTTAAAACACGATACATTCTTGAACATCGTACTAAATGTGTTCATAACACGGGGACATAGATCGTAGGATATACACATACTCAAAGATTTATTAGCGATTAACTTTAATCATCATTTCTCTTTTGTAACTATTTCGTGATACTTGTTACTAATATCACTTCAGCGAGTCAGCACAGGCTGAGAAACGCTGGGACACCTGACATCGGATGGTCCGAAGAGACAGGTACCCTAAAAGGTCCGTTATCAGAATCTCACCTAACGGTAAAGGAAGAGGTCCCCTGGAAGGGTTGGGTCCCTAGTTTGGGCCCAGAGGACGTAACATGTGTCTTCGAAATGGTAGACTCGGTGGAATATTGAACGAATCTATTAAAAGTTTTATATCAAATGAAAGAAAAGGTGAAACGTTCTGTTATGTAAATAACGACTGCCCTTACATATCTTTTGACGTGTTTATAAAGTCTTTGAATACTTGTGTGACGATTATAATAGAGTGAACTTTTTTTAGATTATTTTATAAAAAGGACATTACCTTTCCTTCGGTCGATAGATCTTTGACTTAAAAGAGAACAAAAGGAAATTAGTTTCTAATAAAAAGGGAGGATCCTTGATTTTGTTACTTTATTCGTTACTTGATTTATTATTTTGATATAGATATAAATAGAGGAATAGATAGAAAGTTAATCAATTACCTTGATTAATAAAACGAGAATTTACCCTTTTTTTTGAGTAATTCCCTCTCTAAATATATGTACATGTCATCTCAACCTGTGCTGACTCACTGACTTGACTTTACTTGACTTGACTTGACTTGTTGTAATATAATAATGAATATGTGTAATATCTAAATACGATAACTATCATAATAAAGTACTTACAATATATAAACAATGAATGTAATGACTCGTAATCGTTTCAGATTTAAATCTTTATAAAGACTTCTCTTAACCTTCGATATTTTTTATAAAGGGATTAAAAATCTACAAGAGTTCATGTCACTTTTTGTACAATCAAATGTCTGTTATCTTTCATAAAATCATAAGACAAGGAAAGTGTTGGTAAAAAGTACGAAACCATTTCACTTTAAAAGATTAGTCTCATTTCACCGTACCACTTCCACATCTATTACATAAACCTACTTCCAAAAATTACTTACACCACAAATAATTCTGTGTTAGGTAATTTTCTTCTGAACGTACCAACAGAGTGTAATAAAATAACTAAAAATGAAGTACGTACTAAGTTCCACTCTTAATAAGAAATACTCTTTATGAGAGTAAGATTAGAAATTAAAGTATTACGTCAGGAAAAACAAATAAAAATACCGAACCTTATAAAGTGTACGTATTCGAAATGTACGGGATTATCGATATTGAAACTTTACCTCTTAGTCTTAATCGTATTACTATCTGTAAATTCCCAAAGTCATGTATTTGTAATAATAAAAAAGACTATTAAATAAGAAAAAAGGTTTTAAACCAAAAGACTGTCTTTTATTATTCATTAAAAAAAGAAACTTTTGAACTTCTAGACTTGCAGTAACCAGTACTGTAATGTTCCTATATTTTACCTTATGTTCTAATTTGAGAGAGTATGAAACTCTTAGTAAAATGTCCGGATGGTTTTAAATGTAGGGATATACTTGTCTTAACAAGTGTTTTGTGCATATATGTATATGTTGAAGATATATTTGTCTACGAATGTTTATTTTTCATTTTGTCTCTTAATTATGTTAAAAGACCAATTACGTTTGGATTATCGTTATAATTAACAGATCTCTTAAAAGAGTCAAAAGGTGAAGTGAAACAAACACTTAGATGCGGTACTTATTGTCGGAATCTTTCCTTTGGACAATAACTCAAATTTTAAAAACAATTCCAGTCCGACACTTTTAGTGTACACTAGTCAATTTAGTATCTGTGTTTCGTTAACGAAAATCTTAAGAGGTTATGAATCAAAGAACACACGTTTACACCCAACAAATAATTACTTTTCTGTATATGAGAGTGCATGATCAAACTTTTCCTTATTAACGTATGTTATACAACGAAACATCGATGGATTATAAAATGAAAGGGAGAGATCCTGTACTTTATTACTGAAATAATTAGAGAAGTAGAATCCAAGGAACTTATTAAACTTATATCTGATTGAAATTTTTTATTGTATCTGTGAACTAGTTACCTTCTTTTCAATACTGTTTGGATCTGTCGTATAATTTTTCGTCTCTCTGTAGTGAAAAGACTGTTTACAAGTATATAATTTTAATATAAAAACAAGACAAAAAATATGAAGGGACCACCGAGTCACCCATTTCTTAGACAGACGTCACGTCCTCTGGACCCAAGCTAGGAACCCAACCTTTCCAGAGGATCTCTTCCTTTACCGATAGGTAAGGTAATAAGAATGGAGCTTTTAGAGTCCCTATCTCCTTGGACCACCCGACGTCAGGTACCCCAGCGGTCCTCAGCCCGTACTGACTTACTGATTGTGTGTACCAAAAAAAGTCTATACTTTCATCCTGGTATTACTTTCGACTTGTGGTTTCTTAACTAAAACTCAACACCACGACTTCTTTTGAGGACTCTCAGGAAACCTGAGGTTCCACTAGTTTGTTCAGTCAGGATATCCTTTAGTTGACTTATTAGTAACCTTCCTGACGACAACTTCGATGGTATGAAACTATTAGACTACACTTCTTGTCTGAGTAGCCTTCTCTGGGACTACGACCCTTTCTGACTTCCGTTTTTCTTTTCCCCCGTTGTCTCCTGTCCTAAAACTTTTTCGTAGTGACGGAGTTACCTGTACTTATACTCGTTAAAGGCCCTCTATCACCTCCCCTCGGACAGTACGACATTAGGTACCTCCAACGTTTCTCAGTCTGTGTTGACTTGTTATTTTGTCGTTACTGTTTCCAACTTTGATAAATTATAACCTACCTTTGGTATTGTCATGTCTGGGTTCTTTAATTTGTCGTTTTTTGTTTTAGGACTCGTAATCTTTATACTTTTTTTTGATACAATTTTTCGTAGTTGTTAGTGTGACGATTTATATTCTATATTTCTTTTTTTAGAATTTCCTTCGGTCTCCTTTCCGTTTAAAACATATGTCTTAGTTTCCTACTGTCTCGAAAAGAACAACCATTGTTACGTTCACTCTTCTGTTATGTTATTGTGGAAATTTCATGATTTTTTAGACAGTTGTATCTTATGATTTGGTTCACTTTTACACAAAGTTTTTGTTTCCTCTTTATTTCTTAAAAAGTCTATGTTATAGATCTCAAGTAGTAGTCTTCAAGACGTTATATATTTTCTGTTTTACAATTTGCCTCAGGAAGTTCGTCTTCGTGTCATCAAATTTCGCCTTTATACTTCGATGTGTTTCCTAATTTCTTTACCATTTCCGAAACTGACACCTAGTGTTATTTGACACCTTATAACACTTTCTCTCTCCTTACTGTCTGGTGGACTGATAAGTCCAGTCCTTCTTTGTTAATCTTGACCTGTACCTTGTTGTCTGACCAAGATTTATCCTTTTCCTCATGCAGTTCCGACATATAACAGTGGGACGAATAAATTGTTTATACGTCTCGTGTAGTACTCTTTACGACCCGACCTTCTTTGTGTTCTACCTTAGTTCTAACGACCCTCTTTATAGTCAGTGGAGTCTATACGTCTACTGTTGTGGGAATACCGTCTTTCACTTCTTGATTTCTCGGAGAACTACTTTCACTTTCTCTTCTCACTTTTTCAACCCATTTTCGAGTTGTAAGTCTTTTGATTCTAGTACCGTAGACCAGGGTAGTGAAATACCGTTTATCTACCCCTTTGTCACTATCTTAAATAAAACCCCCCGAGGTTTTAGTGACGTCTACCACTTACGTCGGAACTTTAATTTTCTGCAAATGAGGAACCTTCCTTTCCATACTGGTTGGATCTATCGTATAACTTTTCGTCTCTGTAATGAAACGGTTGTTTCGGGTAGATCAGTTCCGATATCATAAAGGTCACCAGTACATACCTACACTCTCAACCTGACACTCCTTTCGACTTGCGACTTGTTAACTACAAAAGCTTCACACCACAACCTCTTCTGAGAACTCTCAGGGAACCTGACGTTCCTCTAGGTCGGTCAGGTAGGATTTCAGGACCCACAAGTAACCTTCCTGACGACAACTTTGACTTTGAGGTCAAACCGGTGGACTACGCTTCTCGACTGAGTAAACGTTTCTGGGACTATGACCCTTTCTAACTTCCGACTTCCTCTTCCCCTACTGTCTCCTACTCTACCAACCTACCGTAGTGGCTGAGTTCCCTGTACTCAAACCCACTTGAGATCTTCAACGACTACCTGTCCCTCCGGACCGCACGACACCAAGTACCCTACCGTTTCTCAGCCTGTACTGACGCGCTGACGTAACTTGATTTGACTTGTGTAAACATTTATATACCGATAGAAATAATGAATTAAGTGAAGTCTTGTATTAACTTACAAATTACATTGTTATTATCGTTATGTAACTTTTCAAATATAGTACACATCTTCGTTTTATATACCCTCGTCATCGAGTTTTAGGTCTTCCCTTCTTTAACTTGATATCGTTTCTCAAGAATATGTTACACACTTAATTAAATTATATTAATTTTAATCAGTAACTATTTAATTTGTTATTTTATATTTAGGATTTTGTTAGAGTTTTCTTGCATTCTTCTCAAGTCGAGTCAAGTCAAGTCAACCAGTCAGTACAGGCTGAGAGACGTTGGGGTACTTAGTGTCGTGCGGTCCGGAGGGACAGGTAGTGGTTGAGGGCCTCAAGTGAGTTTCAGTATAGGAAGCTCAACCACTACGGTAGGTCGGTGGAGTCGGAGACAACAGGGGAAGAGGAGGATGGGGGTTAGGGAGAATCGTAGTCTCAGAAAAGTTTACTCAGTTGAGAAGTGTACTCGACCGGTTTCATAACCTCAAAGTCGAAGTCGTAGTCAGGAAGGTTACTTGTGGGTCCTGACTAAAGGAAATCCTACCTGACCAACCTAGAGGAACGTCAGGTTCCCTGAGAGTTCTCAGAAGAGGTTGTGGTGTCAAATTTTTGTAGGTAAGAAAACGCAAGTCGAAAGGAGTGTCAGGTTGAGAATGTAGGTATGTACTGGTGACCTTTTTGGTATCGGAATTGATCTGTCTGGAAACAACCGTTTCATTATGGAGACGAAAAGATATACGATAGATCCAACAAGTATTGGAAGGAAGGTTCCTCATTCACAGAAAATTAAAGTACCGACGTTAGTGGTAGACGTCACTAAAACCTCGGGGGGTTTTATTTCAGACTGTGACAAAGGTGATAAAGGGGTAGATAAAGGGTACTTCACTACCCTGGTCTACAGTACTAGAAGTAAAAGACTTACAACTCGAAATTCGGTTGAAAAAGTGAGAGGAGAAAGTGAAAGTAGTTCTCCATAAAAATCAAGGAGAAGTGAAAGACGGTATTCCCACAACAGTAGACGCATAGACTCCACTAACTATAAAGAGGGTCGTTAGAACTAAGGTAGAACACGAAGAAGGTCGGGTCGCAAAGAGTACTACATGAGACGTATATTCAATTTATTCGTCTCACTGTTATACGTCGGAACTTCATGAGGAAAAGGATAAACGTTGGTCAGACAACAAGGTACAGGTCAGATTGACAACGAAGGACTGGACGTATCTCCAATGAGTTCTCCGTCCAGTCCAACAGACAGTAAGGAGAGAGAACTTCTTAAAAGGTGTCAAATGACACTAGGTGTCAGTTTCCGAAACCGTATCAGTTATTTCGTCTTTATCTACAAAAAGACCTTGAGAGACGGAAAAAACTACTAGGTCACCTACAACCGTTAAACTAGAGACCAAGGAGACGGAAAAGATTTTGGTCGAACTTGTAGACCTTCAAGTACCAAGTGTTTGACGACTTCGGACCGAACCTCTTAAAACTCGTAATGAAATGAACACATACTCTACTCACGTTAATACGTCATCAAACTCGTAAGAAACCGTAACGGAAAGAAACCCTAACCTTACTTTTACTGGAAAAGGTCATCGATTATCAATCATTCAGTTGTTTCCTCGATATTGTCTAAATGAAAAATTTCAGTGAATTAGGTTTTTAGCCACCTTTTTATCATTGAATTTCCTTATTTACTAACGATGTTTATCCTTTATTTTCGTTCCAACTAAACTGAGTCAATACAATTTAATTCACTATTACCAGTTACATGAGGTAAAAGAAATTGACGGTTATTGACTTTCTGAATAAAATATAAGAGGATTGTATAAACCTGAGAATTTTTAAATAAATTGATAAATACTTTAAAAGTAAATATTAACTTAAAAAATCTCGTAATATTTAAGTACTATCTGTGTCACGATAACTAACTTGACAAGTAAACAAATGGAAAAGTATTTGTATGCCATTCTATGAAAATAACATGTACGATACTTAACATTGTCTTCATATCTGAATATAACAACAAGTAAACGTGACAGTGCAGGTTGAGAAAGTTGAGGTACCTGACGTCGTACGGTCCGAAGGGACAGGAAGTGGTAGAGGACCTCGAACGAGTTTGAGTACAGGTAACTCCGTCACTACGGTAGGTTGGTAGATAGAGTAGGAGACAGTAGGGGAAGAGGACGGAAGTTAGAAAGGATCTTAGTCCCCGAAAAGATTTCTCAGTTGAGAAGTGTAGTCCACTGGTTTCATAATCTCACAGTTGAAGTCGTAGTCAGGAAGACTTCTGGAGCTATCGTGAGAGTAAAGAATCGTAGACAATTTTATCCTTCAAAATATACGTGTAATAATTATCTTTAAAAAAAATGGACAATAGAGAAATATATAAAAGTACATAGATAATATGGATACAGATCTAAATTGACCGAAAAACATAAGTTGTGTAGTTTTAAACATATTACTTAGACAAATAAACAAAGTCTTAATAGAGAGAGGATCCAAGACAATAGGTCCTTTGCTCGTTAAGACAGACATAATAACTGGGTACAAGTTATGTGAAAAAGTGTTATTTATGGATCATCATCATATTTACTCATGGAATCAATTACGATCTGTTGAAGCGATAATTCTCTTGGGTGTTAAAGAACCACCCGATATTATATACGATTTAGTGAAGTCGACAGAGCAAGAAATGTTGGTATACCTGGTATCGGGAGGTCCCAGGAGACAAGTACCCTAAGAAGTCCGTTCTTATGACCTCAGTCAACGATACGGGAGAAGGTCCCCTAGAAAGGTTGGGTCCTTAACTTGACCGTAGAGAGGACAGAAGACACAACCATCCACACAAGAAATGATGACGGTATACCCGACATCATATATAAATTTATCTATGAAAGACTTTCACATTAAATCATCAAATCACCGAATAAAGAACGTTCCGACATTTCTTGGAACAAAGAAAAGTTACAACCTGTCAAATAGAACATGAATATTTGATAAAAATCTAGACATTAAAGCGTCCAGATTAGATATAATAGAGAGTCTTAAGTGTAGAGTCAAAAGATCGAGATAAACAAATTATTAGCGGTCTACTTCACCTCATTATTAATGTCAGAGAAAGTGATAGTCTCAACAAAAGAGACAATATCGTAAAATGGAGACCCTCGTATCACATCGGTCACGGACAGGGGGAGGGGAGAAAAGGGGGACCAATAGATGTCAGTACTTTATCATCATCTGGTTACCTTCCTTATATGATAGTAAAGTTTTTTGTGGTAGACAGAAGACACTTTCTACCAAATAAACAATCCATATCCCTGACATAGAAACCATGATACCCATATGAAGTCACTTATCCCGTCCTAGTAAGATAAGTAGGTTCACCCACTCTAAGGAAACGAGTGACTCCACTTCAAACCTACCCGGTGAACACCGAAAACAGTTAAATCAATGTAGTAGGAAAAAATTTTAAAAAAAAAAAAATGATAAAACAATAAAAATAAGGACCACATCAAAGAATTAGGGTTTGAGATGTATAAGTCTAAACACACCTATAACTTTCCTAAACTTACTTGAGACTGATATCAAAATATCATCCTTTGTTTATTTATTTAAGACACTAAAAAAATTTGTCTCTTAACTACAAGGTGTTCAACTAAGATCATTGTCTCACTTGTTAAATAACTCCTCTATCCCTTTTTTTTACACTGTTTTTGATCACAGAACAAGGTACTCAGATGACAATAACTACTTCCGAATAGACGTTCGATATATAGACGTGGGGTATTTACTGTACTGTGTTGAAATCGGACTACATAAAATAATAAAGTACAACTTTTCGTGGGTTTTGGAGACCGGAGTTTTAGGACTCTACCTTTAAACTAACTTTAGTAACGGATAGATGTTTCTACCGTGACCGACGATGAAATGACTGAGAGAAAGAAGTGAGAACCTAATTTTAAAACGAGAGTGATAAATTAAAGATCCACGAAGTATGGTCGTAGTGTAAACCGGACTGGAAGTACGGAGAGGTATACTCATAACAAGAGCATTCAAACCCCTCCTATCGAATCTTATACAAACTGTTCTAAAGAGATTGTTATTTTGTATTCCTGGATCCGTTTTTGTAGGATTTACAAAGTATTATATTTGGACTGTGAGTCACTACCTTGAATATATCCGTCATTCCGATCTACACATACAAGTCAGTGAGTCAGTAAAGATCGAGGAACGATGGGTTACCTGACATCGGTCGGTCCGAGGAGACAGGTACCCTAAAGGGTCCGTTAGTATGATGACCTCACCGTAACGGTGAAAGAAAAGACCTCTAGACGGGATAGGTTCCCAACTTGGGTACAGAGTCACAAAGGACGTAATCATCCGTCTAAGAAATGGTGACTCTGCGGACCCTTCGGGTTACATTTCATAAAACTTAATTATTGATCGACCTGAAACACTTTCTAGATGATCCCCGTTCTTAATTTTATAAATTAAGTTTGGAGTGTAAACTATCTTACCGGAAGGAATTTTACAGATGTTCAATATTTATGATTTCTTATTCGTCTCTTTTCCCTTAAGAGGATATGACAACTACCCTTACATTTAACCACGTCGGTGACACCACCTCATACCTCCAAGGAGTTTTTTTTGATTTTTATCTTAATGGTATATTAGGTCGTTAGAGTGAGGTCTTGTATGTGAGTCTTTTACGTATTAATCGTTTCTATGTACGTGGAGATACAAGTATCGTCGTGACAAAGCTCTGTCCCTTTGTTGGATTTACAGATAACTGTTCACTTAGTTATTTCTACGATGTGTACATATGTGTGTCACTTATACACACATAATTTTTCTTACTTTATGACAGTAAACGTCGTTGTACCGACTTGGATCTCTAATAGTATCATTCACCATGGTACATATGGTATATAGTAAACGTACACCTTAGATTTGATACTATATTTACTTGTATACATACTTCGTTTTTGTCTGAGTGTCTGTATCTCGTCTGAACACCAACGGTTCGCCCCCTTCCGATCCCATCCCTTCTTGACCCTCAAAGTTTAATCGTGTACGTTGATCATATATCTCCCACTTATTTCTTGTTCTGGAATGACACATCGTGTCCCTTGATGTAAGTTCTAGAACATTATTTAGTGTTATCTTTTATCATACAGATATATATATATATATATGTGTGTGTGTATTTATATATATAAATTGACTTTTTTTTTTCTTTTATTTGTGCTCCTAAAGATGAGTCTTAAGTAACTTTCTTTTATTACGGAAAATTAACAAACTACCCTATTTGTGTATTAAGTATATTTTTAAGACATTTATATCACAATATCTCTCTTAACATAATTGTAACTCTTCAATCCTGATCTCTACGTTCGACCTACCTTATTGTATATCAGTTGTCTCGACTAAACTTAATAAGTTCGATCAATACGAGATATTTTAACACATAAAAGTTGATTTAGGGTTTTTGTTTCTTTTTAGTTTTTTCTCCTTTTTCATTTGTACTTTCTGTTTGACTTTTTAAGATTTTTACTCATTAACCTCACGGACTTTTTTTCTTCTGTCTGTTACCCATACTTGGTCATACACTTATAACCAAATCTTTTTTTATTTATAAATCTTTTTATAGTTTTACCTATTTTTTACAATTAAGTGATAATTTCTAACTACTTTATTTTTGTCCTATTTATCACATTTAGTGTCTGGAGTTGACCTTCTGAAAAAGTTCATATATGTTAAAACATACTATAAATGACGTACAGATTTTACAAGTAAAAATATTAATCTTTCAAAGATAAAGGTCGATCGTCTTTCAAAAATAGACTTACACAGAACTTAAAATAGTTTATTAAAAAGGGTAAATAAATCTGTTAGGTTAGTGTACTAAAAGATAAAATTACGTAAAAAAACACTACTTATCGTGGTTAACTAAAAATTTACAATTTGGTGGGAGGGTAAGGACCTCATTTTGTGTTCACTCAAAACTACTTAAAATAAAATATATAAAGATCTAAACTAAACGACTATAAAATGTGACCTTAAGAATTAAAAATAAATACACTATTTAACAAAAGGTCAACAGGAATGAATATCACAAACGTTTTAAAACCATAATTATAGAGTGACGAACATAATTTTTCTTACGTTTCACAGAGGTTGAACAGGGAGAAAACTTTTTTAGACACATTCTGACCATACTCAAATAGGAGTGTACAAACATTCTAGAGTATACATTTTGACTGTACTTATTAAAAGAGACACTTTGAATGAACTTCGTTTTTTATGGTTGTGATCTATTTTCAAAGTTTATAAATTTAAAGGATAATATAAAACATGGAAAAAAACCATTTAGAATGAAAAGCTTTCTACGTAAAACACATTTTACAATTCAAATAATGGCATAGAAACGATATTCTACTAGATTAATAGAAGAATTAAGGTATGAACGTTAAACATAAAAAAAGATAAAAAAAGAACAGTTTGTTGGTTCAATTGACATAACTAAAAATTTCGGTTAAAACATAAAGGAACTAAAATGAGAATAGAAACAATAAACTAGTGAAGAGAAGAGAAACTTTAACTAAAACGTAAACAAAAAGATAGTGTAATTCGATCTTCGAAACCAGAATCTCTGGAATCCAGACATTGTGGAAAAACAAACAACCAAACAAAAAAATGTCCGTATGCGAATTTCGATTCTTAAATAGAACTTCGTGACGAGATCAACGTAGGGTCTTCAGAGTACAGAATAGTAAGAGAGTCATGTACATCGATCTGTCACTCCCTCTTTAGTAAAGAGTCTCTTACAAATTCCACTATACTGTTGTCTCTCACTGATCTCCAACCCACCGTTGTAGTTGTATATGGACAATTTTTCGTAAAATATTTGTCTTTTGTCTCTTACGTCGAGATTTCCTGTGAATTTAACTTTCCTACTACCGTCATATTTCTCTTCTTTTTTTGTTTCTTTATGGTAAGAAAGAGTATAATAATTGAGTGGATTTTAAATATCTTGTTACAGAAATGTCTTTATCCGTTACATGATTAAAATAACGTCATCCACAATTCAGACATTGAAGGGTACGATAATTAGTAAAGGAAAATTAACATAAGACTAAAAATAAGAAATGAAAACTATCTGACGAAAGGTAAACCTACTGTATATATAATCTATCAAAACGGATTATAAACCTGTGTTTAACTAAGTAACTCTAAAAACTTCGGGTCTCTATTTAGTATATAAAAATATGTTTTAAACAAGTACTTAAAAACAATACAGTTTTCAACAAAAAGAAAAATAGTCATCGTTCTCTTAATGTAAATACCTGATGATACAACATATTATATTTTCGTTTTGAAGGGGTCACCATTAATGAAATTATAAGGTAAAGATAATGGGTCATAGAGTACCTGGATCAGTTTACCTTGACCCACTTTATACAAGCACAACTTTACTTATTTGAATTAGTCAAATGACGTTACAAAATTTAGTATTAATGTTATTAAACTTTTGTTCCTCTTTTTATGTCTTCCCATTCAAGTCATAAATGTATTAAATACCGTTTATACAACTTATTTATCCAACTTTGAAGAATAAATGAAAGTACGTAACCTCTTCCTTTACTGTTGGGTGAGGTCACAAGAACGGACCTCTTAGGGTCCCTGCCCCTTCGGACCACCCGACGGCAAAGCCCCCAGCGTGTCTCTCCCTGTGCTGACTTCGTTGAATCGTCGTCGTCGTAAGTTCTACATCCTAAGATCTAATTCTTTTACTATGTTTAATAATCTATTTGTTACTCATGGAATTTATAGTGTTTCTTCTCTAGATCCAAAGTGTCTTATATCTCCTGAAACCAAACTTAACGTAATGTGTGTGTGTGTGTGTGCAATGAGATTTAGTTTCTGTCAAATAATAAATAAGGTATCTGATTAATGAGACGATATTAGTGTCTTGATTGTATTTGTACCTTCACTGGGACTTTTTATATTTTAGTCGAGATAGAACTACCAAATATATTCAATTTTAGAATGGACCCAGTTCTATACTACAATGCGATTACTCACTTACTCTTTTTGAGATACTAATTCTTTTAATAATATCTTCATCAATACTGTAGAATATCGTAGGTGACTCTATAACACACTTAATCTCTCATTTAAAAATAATATTTGTAACAATGGGATATTCTTAACCACTCGACTCTTGTTCGATCTAAAATCAGTATAGAAGGAGGGAGGTATGGGGGTATGTGAAGTGGTGAAGGTGTAGAGCCATGGGAAGATATCCCGTATTAAATGTGTAAACCTACACCGTCAGGACCCCGATGAAATGTACCGAAGGTACCTGGGTGTAAAGTATGAGGACTCTAATATAGTCGTAATTCACATGTACTACACACGAACCAGTGAAGTCAGTACAGACTGAGAAACGCTGGGACACTTGACATCAGACGGTCCGAGAAGACAAACACCCTAAGAGGTCCGTTCTTATGACCTCACCCACCGGTAAGGGAGGAGGTCCCCTAGAAGGACTCGGTCCTAACTTGGACCCAGAGAAATGTGGAGGACGTAATCGTCCGTTTAAGAAATGGTGATCGTGGTGGACCCTTCGGGTTACACGTACTGTACATACAATATATATATATATTCATATACACATATATATAAAAAAGTAAACCTTTTCTTCCTCTCGTAATTAGTTCATAAGTACTGTTACATAATAGGAGTGTTTTACGATCTTTGTTTAATATAGTAGTTGGTTAAGTTAATAAATTTTACTTTACATAATAAAATAAATGAATCGACATGAATCTAATAAAACAGGACCGTTACCACCGGATCAATTCCATTATTTACGTATTTAGAATAGGATAACACCATAGACGATATCCTTTTAAATGATTATCTCCTAAAAATGTCTTTAGAACGTTTGTATCTACTTTTATAAATCTCCATCTTGAGAAGAAAACCCTGCATCTTAAAGATATCAATGGTTGAGTTTCCCTACTCTTCTGACTTTCTTTTTAGCGAAAGATCACCGTGACTCTATGTTGGACACTTGGACGAACTATACTGATCAAAGACAGATAAGTTTTAGTAAAACTTATAGTATCTACGATTGGTAAATTTATTGTAAAGTAATTTTTTTATCTTCGCGGAAAACAAAATTGTTAAAGTTTTGAAAATAAGTGTTTAAATACAAAACATAGAGATTGGTGAAATGTCTTACAAGTAAATTTAAGCGATGTCCCTTTACGTTGATTAGAAAATTTACTACGAAAAGTCTATTTACTGTTGTGGTCTACAGACAGAAACGGTATTAACAAAGTGAATTATCTATATGTATCTTAATATACGACAGAATCTTTTTCTAAAAGTATACATCTACAACTTAAGAATAGAAGTTTAGGAAAGGATATTCGACATCCTTTTTTCACTTTATAAAGACAAGTGAGGATTTGTACTGTGTCAAATCCTCACTTGTCCTTCGAAAAGAGGGGGAGTCTGAGTGAACCAAGACGTACAAGGTTTTCCTGAAATTACTTTTATGTCACGTTCACTAAAACTTACTAAAACTGGAATTGATCCAGTCAAGACAAAAAAAGAACAAGAAAACTGTCTACATTCCTTATGACGCAACATCTGACGTACTATGAGATACTACCTGAATCTGTCCCACACTTATCACGACGTTTCGTCCCCTCGCTGTAACTCGAAAGTTTCACTGTCTGACCAATGTCTCACTAACTTCTCCATATACAAGATCGTACATACACTACCCGGACCCCTCTTTTTTCCTCCTTGCTCCCCGCCCCCTCGTGTAACAACCATAAGTAAGATCAAAGAAGAAAAAGTACACGTAATAACAGTGTCACATCCTTCTTCGTATTTCTACTCGACCAGGTTTGAAGAAAAGTATGTTCCTTATTTTATCTTAAGCATACTTATCTACGTTATAAAGTTAAAATTCTGTCTACTTATATATACATGTATATATTCGTATATTTTATACAAATTCTAGTAATTATTAATTCCTTTACGTTTAATTTAAGTGTTGACCTGTGATACTGTGTGTAATCTTTCCTCCTTTGACTTCTGACTGATTTGTCTAACAGAATCGAACCTGACGATATTGTTTCTTGGTGTCTGGTCTACCACGTACCTTTTCTCTTAAAAAAAAGAGTAATAAGACCTCCGACTCTAGTCTTAAAGTCGTACCAGCCCAAGATTACCGTCGGGAGAAGACTCGACGTGTGACGACTGAAGAGGAACATAGGAGTGTACTATTTTTCTCCCGTTCTCTCGAGAGACCCTAGGGAAAACAATTCCTTGATTAGGGTAAGTACTCTCACCTCAGAAGGTTTCCGAGTTGGAAGATTTTGGTAATACAACCTCTCTCCCAAAGTCGTATACTTTAAAGCCACGTATATACTTACACGTTAGGAAATATGGTTTATGACCATTGATAGACCTTCTTGACCTGAAGAGTATATTAAAGACTTCCCTTGTATTTACCATGTTAACAAATATTTTATATGGTAAATATATTACCATGTTTGCAGAACACCGTCGAAGAATTTATCCGTTTCCATTTGGATGGTTTACCGAGTCTGTAAGATGAGAATCGAAAAGTTGGGTTTTCTTTTCTTAAGTATATAAGTTTATTTCTGGATATGTATTACAGACGTCATCGAAAGAAACACAATCAGTCTTAAACCTTTTTTTTTAGTTGTCTATTTATTTATTTTTTTCACTGGATAGGCTAGTTACTTTAGATGAGTCGTTATTTTTATTTACTTGGTAACTATGATTGTTCTCGTACCACTTACAGATAGTTAAAACTCCTCACTTCATTCAGTCTGATTTTTCACTTTTGTCGTATAGTACAGTAAATATATTTTAATAGACATATGTATGTATATACAACAACAAATCAGTGATTTGTACATGTTGAGAAAACGTCAGGGCACCTATCATCGGGTGATCCGAGGAGACAACTACTCTAAAAGGTCCACTCTCATGACCTCACCCAACGGTAAAGGAAGAGGTCCTTAGAAGGGTTGGGTCCCTAACTTGGGTATAGAGGAAGTAACCGTCCTCTAACAAATGGTGACTCGGTGGATTTGTACGTTTCATTAAATATTACTGTCTTTTATTCATTTACCAAAGGATACTTTGATCCCACCTCTTTCTCCTCTACCTCTAATATTTTCCGGTACTTTCTTGTAAACCCTCACTACCTATACGATTAATAACAATAATAGGACTACTGAAATACCCTTATATTGAGATTTTATACGATTTTGAACTATTTTACATCACTCGATATAACCCGAAAGTCTTTATCACCATTGGGTTATCCTTTTCCTTATACAGTTCCGACATATAACAGTGGGACGAATAAATTGAATATACGTCTCATGTAGTACTCTTTGTGACCCGACCTTCTTCGTGTTCTACCTTAGTTACGGCCCCCTTTATAGTTATTGGAGTCTATACGTCTACTGTGGTGGGAATACCGTCTTTTACTTCTCCTTGATTTTTCGGAGAACTACTTTCACTTTCTCCTCTCACTGTTCCAACCGAATTTCGAGTTGTAAGTCTTTTGTTTCTAGTACCGTAGACCAGGGTAGTGAAGTACCGTTTATCTACCTGTTTGTCACCTACTGAAATAAAAACCCCGAGGGTTTAGTGACGTCTACCACTAACGTCGGTACTTTAATTTTCTGTGTATAAGGAACCTTCCTTCCAATACTGGTTGGATCTACCGTATAACTTTTCGTCTCTGTAATGAAACGGTTGTTTCAGACAGATCAGTTCCGATACCAAAAAGGTCACCAGTACATACCTACACTCTCAACCTGACACTTCTTTCGACTCACGGTTTCTTAACTACGAAAACTTGACACCACAACTTCTTCTGAGAACTCTCAGGGAACCTGACGTTCCTCTAGGTTGGTCAGGTAGGATTTTCTTTAGTCAGGACCCACAAGTAACTTTCCTGACTACAACTTCGACTTTGAGGTTATGAAACCGGTGGACTACGCTTCTGAGTAAACGTTTCTGGTACTAGGACCCTTTCTAACTCTCGTCCTCCTCTTCCCCTGCCGTCTCCTACTCTACCAACCTACCGTAGTGACTGAGTTACCTGTACTCAAACCCACCTGAGACCCTCAACCACTACCTGACCCTCTGGACCGCACGACGCCAAGTACCCTAGTGTTTCTCAGTCTGTACTGACTCACTGAGTTGACTTGACTTGACTTACGTTTTACGAAGATTCTATGAAACTCAGTCTAAAAATGAAGGAAACTAAGACTATATATAGATGATATGTGATATCACTTCACTTCACTTCAGCGAGTTAGTACAGGTTGAGAAACGCTGAGAAACGTACCTGACATCGGATGTTCCGAGACGAGAGGTACCTTAAAAGGTCCGTTCTCATGACCTCACCCAACGGTAAAAGAAGAGGTCCCCTAGAAGGGGTGGTTCCCTAGCTTGGGTCCAGAGGGTGTAACGTTCGTCTATGGCAGACTCGGTGGTCCCTTCGGATATGTGATATGTAGATGTGTGTGTGTGTGTGTGTGTGTGTATATATATATATGTGGTATGTGATGATATATATATATAGATGATATATGTTACATCCAAAGTTACCATTTCATGTATTTTTACAAGACTTTATGTCAAGAAGTAGCATAACTTAAGGGTAACGTTTTACAGATGATCTTTTCTTTAAACACTATATATATATACTTTCTCACAAATAATTCTTTATGTATATACCGTGGGGTCAGGTCCTAAGAACGGACCGTTTAGGGTACCTGACTTCTCGGACAATCCGACGTCAGGTACCCCAGTGATTCTCAGTCAGTGCTGACTCGCTGAAGTGAAAGTGAAAAGTGAAAGTATGTAACCTCTTCCTTTGCCGTTGGATGAGGTCACAAGAACGGACCTCTTAGGGTCTCTGCCCCCTCGGACTACCCGACGACAGATACCCTAACGTGTCTCAACCTGTGCTGACTTCACTGAATCGTCGTCGTCGTCTCGTAGTAGTTCGTACAACGTCTGAATTTACAACTCCGACCATTATGGTTTATCTTTTAGCATTTGTCGGACGGTATCCTCCCCTCCTAAAAAGGACCTCGACTATTCCCACCTATAATTTATCTGTGCGACACACTAAGACTAGGTCTATATTCGTCTACTACACCTCTTTTTAATTGAATCTCGTAAGTCTTTTTTGTTGTAAATTGTTCTCCATAGAGTCTGTAGAACTGTGAAGTACCTTAAGACAGTCTTAAGAACTGGAGTCATACTAGTAGTAACAATAGTAGTAGTAGTGTTTTATAAACAGAACATATATATCCTTTATAAGACTGAACGTTTAAATATTCTGAAAATTTTGAGTATGTCATATATATAGTGTCACTAAAAAATTAAATAAACTTTATAAATCGTGACAATGACTAAATAGATTTTCGTATTAAAAGTGGACTAAAGTAAAAGAAAAGAAATTTACCTTAGGTGAAATATACAAAAATTAATAGTTTCTAGTGTTAACATGTCATAACCCTTCATATCTTGTTTTAGGACCATAACCTCCTGCTAAAGAGACGTTATAACACAACCCGAGACAGTGTGCAGTTGTGTTTAGTCGACGTCCATTTGTATACAGGGGTGGGAGGACTTTAGGGGAGGGTAGAGGTCCAACAGTGTACGAAAGTAAAAGTATTGTAAAAAGAGTGTGTAAAAGAAACTTTGGATTGTACATCAAGAATCTACAGTACATATAGGGAGAGATTTCAAAAACAAAGTTTTTAGTCATACAAATGAAGGTCTGCTCTCTAGAGAAACACCTTCATGATCAGTTTATAAAAACAAAGTAAGAATATTACAAACAAGTAAATGAATAATAACTTAAATTCCCAAGAAATGTATAAGACCTATGTTTATGAAATAGTCTATATATTAAATGTTTATGACCTCACCCGTCGGTAAGGAAAGAGGTCCCTGTAGAAGGGTTGGGTTCCTAACTTTGACCCAGAGGGTGTGACGTCCGTCTAAGGAATGACAGACTCAGTGACCCCTCCGGGTTAAATGTTTATAAAGGAGGTTCAGACACCGAAAAATTTCAAAGAGAGTCTTCACAAAAATCCACTCGGTTTTATATATCTATTAAAATCCTCAGATAAAAAAGTTTTTAATAAAAATTTACAGTACAAAACCATAAAATAGATTCTGTAGAAACGAATTGTTGTTATTGTCGTTGTTATTAGGATGACTTTAAAATATCAAAACCCAAAATGCAAATCTTGATATCGAATGAAACTTAATAAAAGGGTAACAATTTCCCTTTTTTTAGTTTTAAACGAATAAATCGTATTCCTATAAGTCAACAAGGTTGTGGTTATCTCAATTTTTAAACAAGAAAGAAGTGACTTAATTGAAACGTGGAAACAGTTTTTAGACCACACTCGAATACTCTGACAAACAAAGACCTGGTGGACAAAGAACCACCAAGAGAACTAGATAAACAGTCAAAACTGTGGTCAAGGTACGAAAACCATTATATTCGAGACACCAATTCTTAGACGGACTGTTACGTCCTCTGTTTTCTCTACGCCCAAGGTAGGGACCCGACCCTTCTAAGGGACCTCTTCCTTTACCGTTAGATGAGGTTATAAGAACGGATCCTTTAGGATACCTGACTCCCCGGACCTCCCGATATCAGGTACCCTAATGTCTTCTCGACCTGTACTGAATCGTTGATTGGTTGTTGTTTCAGTTCAAATCAAAACATTGGTTGAAAAAAGTAAAACTTCAACAAAACCGAGAAGAAACATAACGGTCTAATTAAAATCGTAGTTGAACAGTTAAAGGTGTTTTCCTGAACACCTTTAAGACTGACCTCACGTAACTTCGATTTCTAGTTAAACCCCTCTTAACTACAAAATGGGTATAACTTAAGGAGTCCGTTATTGTTTGATACATAGAGGTAAATAAATCCAGAAAGTAAGGAGAGTCATTACGAAAGATTAAAAGTCAAATGTTCAAAACACCCTAAAACCAGTCTAAATAGGGATTTTCAAAATATAATAAAATACGATAACGTTATAGATGACGAACAATTTAAAATTAAAGGTAAAATTGACAACTCAGTATCCTTACGTCAAATGAAACCATATAACTAGAACACAAGACTTTGAAAGTATCATCAATGGTATGGAAATAAAAACGTATCGGGTGACTTAAAGGATATACCTTTTTGTGTAATAAACACTTTTTCTTCACAAGTGTAGACAAAAAGTTCGAAAACACTGAAAATGAAGAAAAAAGAAATACATACCGTGGCCGGTTTGGAAGGTCGTGTTACTATTTTTATTTACCACTCTGTAGAAACAATAAAACTTGTACTTAAACTCGTTTGGGACCCTCTGTCACATTGTCTCCTCGGACCGTACGGCGGCAGGTACGTCAGTGTTTCTCAATCTGTACTGAATCTCTGACTTGTTGTTTTTTGTTAATCCGGGACGGTTATCTCTCGTGGTCTTTCTAACGTGTCGCCACCCTTTCCCGAACGAGACTAACACACGAAAAGTTACCGAAAGACAAGGGTAGTCATTGTGGGTGGTTGAGAAGGAGGGTCACCGTTAACTAAGGTCGAATGTAAGAGGAGAGATCTTGATTGGTTTGATCCGAACTCAGAGAATTACGGTAGTCATAGTTTTCGGCCTACGTACAAGGAGGGTCCAGACACACAGTCTGGGTGTCCCGTAGGGAGACTAGAGTCTCCATGGTTGGCGTCCGACAAAGAGGTTCCAGACTTAAAGTTGAGATCCCGTTGGAAGGAGATGTGGACACTCAAGACTTTTAATATTAGAGGAGACAAACAAGAGGGTCTCCCTACCAAGGCAAGGGACGTCAACGACGGTGCACTGTGGGCGTCCCACGACAACATAACACGGGTAAAACAGGACAGTCAAAAGTTACGGATCAATTGTTAATAAAGATCATTCAGTATAAACAATTTTGTTGACTTTACCAAAGACAAAAGATGAATATGGGACTGATTAGATTATTCGTATACAAGTAAAAGTGGAATAAGTTTAAGAGTATAATGAAAATTAAAGAAATATCAACTTGTCCATATGTTGTTTCTGATTCGGTTTATTTTGTAAAATTAAGTTTATACAGAATAGAAATTTAAGTCCACGTTCCTTTCTTTACTACTGTAAAAAGTATAAAGACGAAGATTATACTGTGTATTACATTAGCCATTTTTACCTATTTGTTATTTACACTCATTTTTACCTATTCGGGGACCAAAAAGTCAGACTCATTTCATGTCTGATCTGTTATCTGTATGAAATATTACAGGATTTGTACTGTTTAGTCCTAACGTAATCTAATCTGAGTTTAATAAGTACTCTAAACTAACCTCCTTATTCTGTACTACTCTTCTTTCTACGTTTTAACTCTATATCGAACTAACAGAGTTTAAAGGACAACTACGGGAACTTAAACGAATATAAAAACCTTAATAACGGTTTCAAAACCGTGAATAACGGAGACAACCGTTAAACCCTAAAATCTTGTATATTCTCATCGAAATACAGTAAAATAAAGGACTAGTTTATCACATATTATGAAACGAACTGACAGGTTCACACCTCAACAAACCATACCGTTAATATATATATATTAAAGATCTGTGGTATTAAGGGAAAATAAAAGGGGATTTAGACAACTCATATAAACCTATTCAGTACAATGTAGTACAGTCTACAATGACCTATTGACTTCCCCGACAAAAATTTTCAACGTAACTTTGAACATAAGAGTTTTCATACACACTGACAAAGACAGAGTCGTTCTCTGTTTGACCGACTTGTAACTTCTAATTGACGTGTCAGTGGTGACGATAAACTTTCTTTAAGATGTATCCATATTTTAACCAAACCTCTGACGAAATCGAATCGACGTCTTGGACTCGACTTTGAATCCCGACTTAAAGACTAAGTAGTGGAGTCGTTTCTTCTTTAGTATTTATAAATGTAAAATGTAGAGTATTAGGGAACTAAAGCAATGGAGGGTAAATATCCGACCATTATAAGTCCGATACTCTCTCCATATTCGAAAAACTTTTAGGAAATATTTTGGGAAGAAATTGTGACTATCGAAAAGACGAGACGTAAATATAGAGGATATTGTTCTGTTTGGAATCAATTCATTTTAGACTTACACGAAATAAAAGAATATAAATTATCCCCATATACCTCCCTACTTTAGTTTTGAATTTAAATAAAAATGACAGTTCATATGTCAGTGTATTAAGGTCAGTTGTTGGTCAAGTTACTNGACTTGTAACTTCTAATTGACGTGTCAGTGGTGACGATAAACTTTCTTTAAGATGTATCCATATTTTAACCAAACCTCTGACGAAATCGAATCGACGTCTTGGACTCGACTTTGAATCCCGACTTAAAGACTAAGTAGTGGAGTCGTTTCTTCTTTAGTATTTATAAATGTAAAATGTAGAGTATTAGGGAACTAAAGCAATGGAGGGTAAATATCCGACCATTATAAGTCCGATACTCTCTCCATATTCGAAAAACTTTTAGGAAATATTTTGGGAAGAAATTGTGACTATCGAAAAGACGAGACGTAAATATAGAGGATATTATTCTGTTTGGAATCAATTCATTTTAGACTTACACGAAATAAAAGAATATAAATTATCCCCATATACCTCCCCGCTTTAGTTTTGAATTTAAATAAAAATGACAGTTCATATGTCAGTGTATTAAGGTCAGTTGTTGGTCAAGTTACTAACGTTTTATTATTTTTTTGTAATTCAATCGGGTTACCATCTTTTTGAGTGTACAAGAACCCAAATCCTTATGTAAGAAGTAAAATACATCCTATTTGGTACATTATCTAAGTCTCCCCTTTACTTATGTATCGTACGATATATCTTCGGATAGTAGGATCCTTTTTATATATAAACATCGAGAGTGTTGTTATAATTACGATAGTTGAAGAAAGAGAACTTACACTTACGAGAAGTTTTATCGGTAGTCTACAAAAATTAGGGATGTGTTCATTAAAATCGTTTCAATTAATTTTACTCTCTCACCGATTTACTTTTAAATTCCCTTAATAACTCTAACAATTATATACTGTTCTATACTAAAGATAAACGATTAGAACATTTTATTGTACGATGAATGGTAATATTCTTACGTATTTTAAGTAGTTCCAACAGTCGATGTTTAGATAGTTTCGAGTTCTCATTGACAAAGATATATAGTGGTATTATGATTTTGTTAAACAATTAAAGGATTATTAATCTTTACGGTTCTGTTAAAGAATAACAAAAATTACCTTGGTTTCTTTAAATATTCAATTTCAAATTTAAGTTAAGTCAGCAAGTCAGCATAGGCTAAAAAACACTGGCGTATCTGACGTCGTGTGGACCGAAGGGACAGGTAGTGGTTGAGGACCTCGAACGAGTCTGAGTAGAGGTAACTCAACCACTACGGTAGATTAGTAGAGTAGGAGACAGTAGGGGAAAAGGACGGAAGTCAGAAAGGTCATAGTCCTAGAAAAGGTTACCTAGTCAAGAAGTGTAGTCCACCGGTTTCATAATTTCGAAGTCGAAGTACCATAATTAGGAAGGTTACTTATGAGTCCTGACCAAAGGAAATCCTAACTAACCATACTAGAACTACAGGTTCCCTGAGAGTTCTCAGAAAAGGTTATGGTGTTAAGTTTTCGTAGTTAAGAAACCACGAGTCGAAAAAAATACCAGGTTGAGAGTGTAGACTTGTACTGATGACCTTTTCTGTATCGAAACTGATCTACCTGGAAACAGTCTTTTCATTACAGAGACGAAAAATTATGTGACGGATCAAAAAAAGTATCGAAGAGAAAGTTCCTCGTTCACAGAAAATCAAAGTACCGACGTCAGTGGTAGACGATACTAAAACTTCGGGTTCTTTCATTTCAGACAGTGACAAAGGTAGTAAAGGGGTAGATAAACGGTACTTCACTACCCTGGCTTACGGTAGACCTGGACCACAACTCCCGTCTTCCAAATTAAAACGAACAAAACTGGGTGACATTTAAAAAGGTAAATCGATCAAACAGAATTTATCTAAGAGTACAACATTAATTATTTTCGAATTTTTACTGACTGACATATCACGAAATTTCAAAGTTATCATTTATAGATCCTACTTGTCTTAAGTACATACATTCATCAATAACTTGTACAAGAGTGTACGTAGTGTTTAGAAAGGGATCTCTTGTAACGATTTTAGTAATCAGTCTAAACACTCTTAACACAAATAAGAGAAGGACAGTTCCTGATAAGGAAGAAACATAGTGACATGTACAAGTTGTGCATCAAAAATGCTAAGTTGTCCAGAGAACCATGAAGGAGTCCAAAGACGTAAATTTTATATAGAGGTGATCTTTTACTTATTTGTTGTACATAAAAGGAAACAAATGTAAAGATTGTACCAGTGTAGGTACGTTTTACCTACTAAGTTTCCAACATTGTGAGGAACCTATGAATTTACAGATGTCGGAGTAAACGTGTTACAAAGAACGAAAACTTAAAAGAGGTTTTGTGGAAAGTGTTGTTATCACTCTTAAAATATATTAAGAGAACAACTTGACTCAATCTTACTTTCTGAGAGTGTTAATGACTTTCAGAAAATGAGATCAAGACGTAAGGTAAGAGAACCCCGGTGACAATCTTTTGAACCTTTGTCTTTTAGACAACGGAGTTTTACAGAAACATATAAAGTCATAGTGATTTATATCTTTAATATTTTTATCTTGTAATATTCGACTGTTGATAGACATTCTCAGTACGACGATATAATAAATCCGTATAGTTTTACATTTCATAAAATATCACTATTACAAAACTTTAGTATAGATATGATCGTTTCTTTTTTTTAGTATAAGAAAGTACAACACAAAAATTTGACGTCTGTTATAAGAAAAAAAAAAACCAAAACAGAAACTATGGAACTAGAAAAAAAAAAAAAAAAAAAACCAGTCTCTAAGATTTGAAAATCAATCATGTGAATAAAAATTATTTATTATAATTAAAATTCTGTCACAATCAAAACCTATCTAAGAACCTCACCGAATTTGGACTTTCGACCTAATAAAGAAGTCATACATTTTAGTGTACAATAAAAAATCACTGATAAAAAAGTTTTTACAAGAAACGGACTATAAGACTTTTCTTGTGACCGTCAAAATAAATATCGGTATAAAACCGTGTTATAAAACAAGTTGATTTTAATTGAACCATTCGTTTTTTTTTTTTTTTTTAGATTCATAAAATTTCTAGGATCTTTAAATTGTTTAAGAAAAAAGAGTAAAACAAAAATGACCTAATTCAATGTATTAGTTGGTTACTCTCAAGTCAAGCATATTCCGGATTCTAGTCTTTTGTTAAATTGGAAATAAAAATTATCTCTAAAAAAACTGAGCACCATCTTAACACATAGAGGGTTTGGTATATCCGGAAATAATTAACGTCAATTAAGTCAATTTTACGTAATTCACGGGTAGTTTAATAAAAGGATACTAAAGAATGAATTAGGAAAAATAAAATATCTTTACACACATAAAAATAGGGGTAAATGTTTACTCTTTTTAAGTCCCCCTAACGTCTCCCAATCTCACGATTGAAAGTATGTAATGTTACGTTTTGAATTAACGTGGAGACATAGATGCTTATAATTTTGGTTACTGACTAAGGTATATTCTCGGAAAACCTTACCGAGTGACTAATTAGTCTTTGCAGTGTAGTATCCCGTAAAGTTAGGTGTCACTGACAAAGACAGTCAGACTCCTACGAAATGAAACTCGAAAGTATTTTCCCTATTAAACGTTAAGTTTTAACCAAAGTGGAAAAGATTAATTCACTTTAATGTCAACGGTCTAATATTAATTTCCAATACACTGTCTGTCCTCACAAATAAACCTAATATAGTCTAATAAAAAGACCAAAAGACTTTTAACATCGAAAATTACTTGCACCTAAAAACTTTGAAGACTGTTTATAGATGAAAATAAATCCTCATCTCGACAAGGAAGAAAGATTTGAACTTTACGTCGACTAACAGATATAATGCCCTGAGTATAAGTTTACGTAAAGAGAGATGGTTTGACGGATTTCCATAACTACAGTCTTATAAAGGGAAGATTACTCATGTACTAGAGAGGGTCTCTACGACACTTTTTATAGTGACACGGAGTTTGACTTAATATCAATATGGTAAATTATTACTAAAAATTTTACCGGGTTTCATATGTAGTATCCTTATAACTCTATTTCTCCATAATACGTCCTTAACGTAACGGTTTTTTGTCGAATATCAAAAACGGACAACTTTTCAAATTTTAAATATTTCTTTACAGACGGTCTTTACATTCTCGAATCTGGAGTCACAAAGAGAGAGTGGAGTATTTGAACTTATTGAATCCCCGTCCAATCTCATCGACGTGTCTTACACTTCAGTCTAACGGATCCCTAGTTATACCTCTCCAAAAAAGAATAAAAATCGGGGGTAGGAAATTTTACCCCCGTTTACAGATCGTGACAGAATTCTTAATTATCAATTTCTTATAGTACATTGTTTATCGTTTATCAAACGAGAGGTCCCTTCAACTAATTGAGGGAAAACCAATCTTTGACACATTGTCTTCAAAACTAATGAGAAAACTTCAATTCTGTTAACTAGAAAATTAAGTGATTTTAAGAAATAGATGGTCCAAAGAAATTTTTTGTACGAAAACTATGGTACACTAAACATTGATTTAAGTAGAGTCGTAATATTTTAAGAACAGGAATATCGAGAAGGACCTCAAATTAGTTATAGAACCGTAATCAAGTATTTCTAAATCGAGTCCTAACCAGAAATCACTGGAGTCTTTTGAAATTTAGACACTATACAACTAATATACATAAGGAATGTTAAAAAAGTGAATTTTAAATAGATGAATTTATGATATTATACAAAGTAGTAATTTTCTTTATCCTTACATATAGGTTGAAGTTATTTTAACATACCTTTATGTTAACTATCGTTTTTAAGTAAGGATTTTAGTTTAGGTTACTCTTGTCTTGTTTATATTTAAGTTCTAAATAATTCTAAATTTACCCGTAAAAAAAGAAGGTGATACAGTTACTTCTAAACGACTCATATGTATATATTCTATGAGATGTAAATCTAATAAAAGAAATCCTGATTTGATTTTATGGTCTTTACTAACGTTTACTGTGATGTCAAAGCGAAACAAACTATAAAATGTAATATCCAGAATAGTATTCTAAAAATTACAAAATAGGGTGATATTTATAGTTTGTTTATGAATCCAATATAAGAACCCTAACAAATATCTGATAAAGAAAAAGTATGATTCTATAATATCGTTGGTAAAAATAAGTTAGTTTTATAAATTAAAGATATTTTTGGGGGTTTTTCAAAAATTACTTTTACTTGTCTATGAAAGAGATTATGAAAACGACGATACCGTTGACTTCGAGAGGCATTACTATGGTACGTTTGTTACTCTAACTTAACAATATCATTATCTTAAAAACTTCATTAATCTAATACTTCTACGAAACAGAAAAGATCGAGTCTCTAAACACATCGTAACGATTCGTTTAATAAGACTTTTATGATTGAACAAATGAAATTAGTCAATAACAGTGACCTAAGATAATAGTAACAGAATTTTAGAGGGTAGTATATACAATGTCTCGACGGATCGAACTAAGAATAGTTAAGTCACTTATGGAGGAGAAAGCTTAAAGTAAACTACAGAAAAAGACCCTAGAGAAACTAAAACACCTACATAAATTCTCGTACTCTGCTGTTGTCTGATATCAATTATCTTTCGTAGAACAATCGAGTCTGTTCGACTGTAGTCCCTCATATTAAACTCACTCAATGGGTAATAAAGAACGATAAAAAGTTCCCAAAAGATAGTACATACCTTAGAGTCTGGTAAACACAGTAAAAATAAAAGTCTTTTACACAAATTGCAACCCAAACACAGATATACGTCTTCTACGGTAGTCGTTTAAGAAACCAGACTCAACGACTCACTACAACATTGATCCCTTTGTCTGGACCGACCCTTACACAGTGATATATGACACGGTGAAAAAGGCAGTGACACATGCCCGTTCATATGTGCTCACAGTCTTTTATCCAACGGATCTGATACAAAAGGAATCCGATAACTTCAACGGACCTCTTGTAAAATCAAACAATAACCTTGTCTTGATAATTAGGTCTGTATTGTTTATTTTCCAACATCATAGTTGCGTATCCCTCCTTCATGGTTCACTTTGGACATTCCCCTGTACTCTGCTGTCGTCGCGTGACTGAGAAGGGGTATAATTTTGTCAAACGTGTATCTTACACTGTTAATGTCGTTAATTGACCTTTTCGTTTCCGATTGGTTTGTGGGAACGGATTATAAAAATCCACTGAAGTCTTTTCCGAAAGTAAAAGTACCAGATTAATTAACCGGGTCAAAATACTACACTAGCTATTTATCTCTATGCGTATATATGATTATCTCTCTCACTGTTTAATTAGAAACTGTACATTTTTCAGAGATAACAAAAGTTATTTCATCTATATCTATATCTATTCACTCGTGAATAATTGGTAACATTATCCACTCATCACCATAGATCAACATCAAGTTAAACGTAAAAACATTACCTTCTTCGTGTTCGACCTTAGTTCTAACGGCCCTCTTTATAGTTAGTGGAGTCTATACGTCTACTGTGGTGGGAATACCGTCTTTCACTTCTCCTCGATTTCTCGGAGAACTACTTTCTCTTTCTTTTCTCACTTCTCCAACCGAATTTCGAGTTGTAAGTCTTTTACTTCTAGTACCGTAGATCAGGGTAGTAAAGTACTGTTTATCTACCCCTTTGTAACCTTCGTCACAGTCTGAAATAAAAACCCCCGAGGTTTTAGTGACGTCTTCCACTAACGTCGGTACTTTAATTTTCTGTGAAGGAGGAACCTTCCTTTCAATACTGGTTGGATCTATTGTATAAGTTTTCGTCTCTGTAATGAAACGGTTGTTTCCAGGTAGATCAGTTCCGATACCAAAAAGGTCACCAGTACATACCTACACTGTCAACCTGACACTTCTTTCGACTCGTGGTTTCTTAACTACGAAGACTTCACACCACAACCTCTTCTGAGAACTCTCAGGGAACCTGACGTTTCTCTAGGTTGGTCAGGTAAGATTTCCTCTAGTCAGGACCCACAAGTAACCTTCCTGACTCCGATTTCGACTTTGGGGTTATGAAACCGGTGGAGGACGCTTCTCGACTGAGTAACCTTTTCTAAGACTATTGACCCTCCCTAACCCCCGTCCTCCTCTTCCCATGCTGTCTCCTACTCTACCAACCTACCGTAGTGGTTGAGCTACTTATACTCAAACTCATTTGAGTCCCTCAACCACTACCTACACCTCTGGACCACGCGACGCTAAGTATCCCAGCGTTTCTCCATCTGTGCTGACTCGCTGACTTGACTTGACTTTCTGTTTTTTATAACTTGTAAAAATGCACACGAGTAAACGGGACATCGAGTCTACCATTTCTTAGACGGACGTTAAGTCCTCTGGACCCAAACTAGGGACCCAGTTCTTCTAGGGGACCTCTTCCTTTACCGTGGGGTGAGGTAATAAGAACGGACCTCTTAGGGTACCTGTCTCCTCGGACCACCCGATGTCAGGTACCCCAGTGTCTCAGTCTTTACTGAATCGCTGATTGTGGGGGGGTGTGTGTGTAAGCTACGAGTACATAGAAGAAATCATCTAACGAATCTAACGGGTAACACCTCCCTCTGAACAGAGAATAATAACGTGACATTCTCAATGAACGTACCCACGAGTCAGTGAGACGACACAGACTGAGAAAGACTGGGGTGCCTGACATCGTACGGTTTGAGGAGTGAGGTACCTTAAATGGTCCGTTCTTATGACCAACGGTAAAGGATGAGGACCCCTAGTTTAGGTCCAGAGGACGAGGGGACTTAACCGTCCTTTTAAGAACTAAGAAACATTCTAAAAAAAAAAAAAACCATTTGTAAAAGAGATTTAGATACCAAACAGAAAAGTAAAAGAATTGTCTGATTAAACCTTTATAAAATTCCTTTACCGTTGGGTGAGGTCATAAGAACGGATCCTTTAGGGTACTTGACCTCTCGAACCACCCGATATCAGGTACACCAACGGTTCTCCGTCTGTGTAAAATTACTGATTTGGTGATTGGACACTACTTCAGGCTATATAAGGAAAACAAGGAACTATCAAACATAAAAACAGTATTGATGATAAAAAACCTACAAGATAAGGTAGGACATATTTGGCACTTAGGAGAGCTGAGACCTATCACTCTTGTGTTTGATAAGGGTTGGGGACAAACTTGAGACTACTAGCAAATTCAAAATACAGAACACCAAAAAAGGAGTCGAAATCCACTAAAGGAATATCGAGAACGACTGGTCACGAGTCGACTTCCAAACTTCCTAGTGAGCCATATTTAAGACAGAGGAGTTGAATACTTCTAGTGACCCAGAACAAACCCCAGAAGGGAAGTGTCAGATACCGATTATAAGAGAGGTCCTGGTCAACATCAAGAACGGGACAGACACGGGAAGAGAATAGTAGAGAACAACTCAATGGATAACAGATTACTAACTTTGGGTAAAGTATGTACAACAGGTAAAAATTTTAAGAGACTTCGTTCTCTTATTTAGATCAGGTAATAAGACAGTACAGGTCCTCGTCTTCAGATATTAACAGAAATACTGAAGTACAAGGAGTCACTTTGGACTTGAGGGACGTCCGTATCCTAGATTAGGCATAATTATAAGTTGCTTAGACACACTCATTTTACTTACGAAAAGGGGACCGAGGCACAATAAATAAACCTTTACTCTCCTGGACGAAAATAAAATAAGAAGACAAAATTATGTTCCATAAGATAATCTCTAGAGGTTTTACTCATTTCTTTGTTCCTTACCTTTGATCTTATATTCAGGAAGGGAGTAACAACCCGTAAAGAAACGCAAGAAGTAAGTAACAAGAAAAAGTGAACGAGCCGAGTCGAAACCTTTGTCTTGATCCATCTGGACCATAAATGGAAACTCCTCGAACACGCTGACGTATATGTTTACCTGTTCTCGGTCTGTTATATAATTTTATCTTGACACTGAGTGTCGGGTGTTGTGGTCGGGGTCTTGGGTTTGGTGTTGGAGATGGGAAACCGGGGTCAGTCCTAAGTGACTTAGTTATTGCCTATTGAAGGGATTGAAAACCACAGTGAAGGTTAAATCCTGGTTGAGTCAAGTCAAACCAAGTCAACGAGTCAGTACGGCTGAGAAACACTGGGGTATGCGGTCCGGAGGAACAGGCAGTGGTTGAGGACCTCAAGTGAGTCTGAACATAGGTAACTCAGACACTACGGTAGGTCGGTAGAGTAGGAGACAGCAGGGGAAGAGGAGGACGGGGGTTAGGGAGGGTCGTAGTCTCAGAAAAGGTTACTCAATCGAGAAGGGTAGTCCACCGGTTTCATGACCTCAAAGTCGAAGTCGTAGTAAGGAAAGTTTCTTTAGGGTCTCGACTAGAAGTCTTATCTGACCAACCTAGAGGAACGTCAGGTTCCCTGGGAGTTCACAGAAGAGGTTGTGGTGTCAAGTTTTCGTAGTTAAGAAGCCACGAGTCGGAAGAAGTGTCAGGTTGAGAGTGTAGGTATGTACTGGTGTCCTTTTTGGTATCGGAGCTGGTCTGATCTACTTCGGTTTAAATGAAGAAATTGCTTAGTCAATACTGTAGGATAAAGATCAATCGGACGGAGGTTGAAGGGGTACGGTTGTGGAAATTAGTCCCGTATGAACTTCGAAAGTTAAAAACAACAACACAAATCCAAAATGAGATTTCTAAAAAGTAAAGAAACGGACGAAAACTCAGAGACGGTTTATATTCACTACAACCGGCTGAGGGATTGAAATCGTTCGAGACTTATTTATCGAACACGAACAAGAGTAAACCCACCAGAAGGAAATAAAGGTGTTAGAATATCAAGTAATCTTTTACATCAGGATTCGTATAATTGTGTACATACTATTTAGTACTCTTTCTTCTTGAGACATAGACATCTTCCCTTGTATTGGATCCTGAAACCATTACTCTTTATAGCAACTTAACTTTTCTTATTTTATAATTTGGTTAAATTTTACATTCTAAAATAGATAACTATGTAAATCTATTCTTTTAGATTAAATTAAAAGTATATATAAATAAAGATAATAAACAAATAAACCCGTTCGTAAAAACCGTAGGACACATGGTATTTTAATACTGTAACAAAGGTTGAGAATCTTAAACCATGTGTTTCATTTTTTTTTTTTTAGTCATGTATAAAGTATGTGATAAAAGATAACCAAATAAAATAAGGTAAGGGTCGAATGTGATACCTTTCTTTTTGTTTCGTTTTTTTCAATATAGATAATGTTTCGTTAGATCACTGTTACACCACCACTAAAAGTATTATATATTTTAGAGTAAAGTAAGAATCTTAAGAAATTTCAAAAATTTAAAGAAGGAGTAAAATGTTCACTCCTTTGTCTGTGTTTCTTGATATTATTGAATCGGTTCAATATTGTCGATAGTTTCAAAACTTAGTTGTACTTGTGTCCAGAGAACTTGACATCTAACTTCAAAGAGTCTGAGAACTCACGATAACCGTTAAACCCGACCCATTATAAAACAACACGGTAGGACACGGAACGTCCTACAAATCGTTATAAGGACCGGAGATGGGAGATCTACGGTCAACATGAGGGGCTCAGTACTGTTAGTTTTACATAAGTCTATAACGGTTTATAGGGTAGTCAAGTCAAGTCAGTGAGTCAGCACAGACTGAGAAACGCTGTGGTACTTAGCGTCGTGCGGTCCGGAGGGACAGGTAGTGGTTGAGGACCTCAAGTGAGTTTGAGTGTAGGTAGTTCAGTCACTACGGTAGGTTGGTAGAGTAGGAGACAACAGGGGAAGAGGAGGACAGGGTTAGGGAGGGTCGTAGTCTCAGAAAAGGTTACTCAGTTGAGAAGCGCACTCCACCGGTTTCATGACCTTAAAGTCGAAATCGTAGTAAGGAAGGTTTCTTGTGGGTCCCGACTAGAGGAAGTTTTACCTGACTAACCTAGACGAACGTCAGGTTCCCTGAGAGTTCTCAGAAGAGGTTGTGGTGTCAAGCTTTCGTAGTTAAGAAACCACGAGTCGAAAGAAGTGTCAGGTTGACAGTGTAGGTATGTACTGGTGACCTTTTTGGTATCGGAACTGATCTACCTGGAAACAACCGTTTCATTATAGAGACGAAAGGTTTATAAGGTACCCTCCGTTATTAATAGGAATCACTCTAGGTGTCAACATCTAATAGATGGATAATCGAAAGATAGTTGATTGAATTAGTAAGTTTTAACTAGTAAAGACATTATAAGTCACTTGAGAAACTTCGCGTGTATATATGTATGTATGTGTGTGTGTGTGTACGTGTGTGTGGTACGTATGTGTCTGTGGAGTGAGTGACAGGAGGGAATTGGGAGACGTAGAGATATATAAGGGAGTACTTCAACCTAAGAAAATTTAAATCGTCTTTTAAGGGAATCAAAACATTAACAGCAGGACTCTCAGTTACATAAATTGTTCTTCCCGAACTTCCTTTAATACTGTTTTCTTGACTACCAGAGTCAGAAATTGACGAACTTTTCCTTCGATTTAAACACTAGTTGAAGGATGCCTGGTAAAGAAACAAAACTCTTAGGAAATTTAATCAGATCGTTGGACAAGAGACAGTGAGAGGATGTTACAAGAACGGGTGGGTCCGAGTGAAAACAAAAGTGACGTGTAAGGAACATGAAGAGAAAGAAGAGACAGAGAAGGGAAGAGGGGATAAGGGTTAGGAGGAAGAAGTGTCATCATCGGAAATGGATGATATAAGGGGAAAAGAAAGACGGAGAGAGGGACAGAATGTACCGGTGTTTATGCAGCTAAAGTCTTAGGGGAAAGAGAGAGAGTAAGAGAGAAAACGGAAACATTACGGGACGGTCACGTCGACAGGGTATGGCGAAAACTACGATGAAACAATAGAAACCGTGGTCGAGTGTCCGAGGCGACCCGACTTTAACCTTGAGAAGGTAGGGGTAGAGGAAAGAAAACAGGACTTTATACCAATAAGACCTCCGGTGAGTCGACGGAACGTCATAATCTCATCCACTGTTCTTGTCCCTTATCTACGAGACTTCGGTCTCGATTCACCGACTTGTAGAATGTTATCACTTGTGGAAACAACAACAATTATGAAATAAGGTTTATGTACGTCCCCGATAAAACTTTACTTAAAGTAGTAGAGAGTGAAAAGGGAGTCGTTCGACACTATAGACCGTCACAAAAAATTCTTTCATAAATAGAAACTTTTAGTCTGTCACGACTTTAATAGGAATAAAGTAACATTTCGACGTCTGAACTTCATTGTATAAAAGATTTAAGGTACCTCATACGGTTTATAAAAATTTGACGTGATATTTTAACTCGACTTATTTCCCTATGTTTTTCGGACTTTATTTTGTAAAAAACATCGATTAAGTTGTGACGACATTCTGATTGAGGAGGAAAATTTTCGAGTAAAGGATAAATCTCGACTTATTTCTCGTATATAATTGAGACTTGGAACCTGTTTGAGAAACTATCCTTTCTTAACTGAAAGTAGAATCCTAGCTACTACGTCGTAGCTTCTTGCACCTAAATAAAACGAACATTGTCGAATTGTGACTGAGTCTTAACGAAATCTACTAAACCTCCCTGTCTTTACGACTTTAATATATGAGGAGGTCAAGGTATAATGTTATTCTTCAAGGACATCTCTTTTTAGATTAAAATTCTTATGGTACTAAAAGGACGTATTTGTACTTTTTAATTCTTGGGTTTCGAAGAGAAATCTTGTGTTAAACATGTTTGCTAGAAATAGACCAAGTAAGAACAAGTCACGTTAAGATACGTCTTTTGGTACACGATGGAATCAGGATAAACGAATAGGGTGATACGTCGGTGGACGTCTGACTAATAAAGGAAAGTTTCGTCCTCATGTTAGAGGTGAAGGGAGGGAGGAGGTCCGTCGGAGTCGTTTTTGTGCCAAGTGTGTTACTACAAAACATTCTTATCTAGGGTAATCGTTGTTGTCGTTGAATCTAAATATATCATGGAATAGTGTGTATGTCGTTTCGTTGAGGTCCGAAAAAAAAAAAAAGAAAATTACTTTTCGTAAAGGAAAATCCAAAGGTTTTTGACAATCATTTGGTGTCGTTACCGTTGTTTCTGATTGACTTGTACGTTTGGTCATTCTCCCCTTTTTATACAAGAATGAGATCTCATTCCACTCCGACTGAACTTTAGTTTAACAGGTAAAGTAACAAAACATTCGTCTATTGTGACCGTAAGTCTCCGACTACTCTTTCTGGTGAAATAAACTTTCTCTAAAAACAGGTTTACACTTCATGACAAATGGAATTAGGTTCACTAAACAAGTCGTATCGTAAAGACGTCGTTCTAAAAATTCTTGAAACTCGATAATGAAACTACACAAGACAATGAAAAAAAGATTCACTCAGAATTCCATTTTACGACTAAAAATAAAAGGATACACTGACTCATAAAGTGGTCAAACTAATCAAAAATATCTGAGTTAAAACTTTTAACAGAAAATATTCACATGGATCGACACCACTGATATCTATCATCTTAGTTAGGTACTTACAACTTCGGTAAATCAACGTTCCATTTATTAAACATAATTACATTTCACTGCACTTTCAGAGACAGCACAGGCGGAGAAACGCTGGGGTAACTCGCATGTCAGGTACCTTAAGAGACATGGTCGTATGACCTCACCCATCGGTAGGGGAAGAGGTCCCCTAGAAGGGTTGGGTCCCTAACTTGGGTCCAGAGAACGTAGTTTCCACCTAAGAAATGGTCGACTCGGTGGTCCCTTTGGGAAATAATCACATACGAAGTAATTATTATTCATTTTTAAATACTTACCAAGATATTATCTACTTAGTTTTATAATATAAAGAATATAAAAATTATATAAACAAAGGACAAAGTTATTTATACTGTAATATATAATCTAATATAATTTATAGGTTTCAATGAAAATAAATACACCGACACGTCGAACACCCTAGAATCAAAGGGGTTTGTCTCTAGTTTGGGTACGGAGGAAGTTACCTTCACGTCCTAGTATTGGGGACCTGGTGGTCCCTTAATGGGGGTTTTCTTCTATTTATTAACATTCTTTTTTTACCGTTTACTCTCATGTCTTTCATCAACAGTAGTACTATGTTACCACTGTTTTCAAAAAGGTTCTTTAATACTTTTCCACTTATTTCATTCACGGAAATAATTGTCTTCGTACTTAGTCTCTATTTTCTGGATAATTACTATGTCAGTCCGTTTTCTACTTTTATTTCTCGTTGTTCGTTTTCCTTTATTACTTTTTTAGTGGGGGAGAAGACTTGACAATAATCGGGTTTTATCTTATTTCTCCTGATTATTTATATCACTTCGTTATACTTTCTTTCTTCGTTTTACTCTAACTTTTGTTGTTTTAATTTTCTAATGTGTCATTTTTATTATATAAGTCTTAATAAACATCTTTGATAGTGTAATCGAAGTATGACTTTTATCGGATGTACAGGTAGGTACACCTTGATTACTTTATGGAACAATATTGTTAAATTTCTTTATACTACACCTTTTTTTAACAAACCTATCGATTGATATGTGATTGTACCCGAAGGGACCACCGAGTCTACCATTTCTTAGAAGGACGTTACGTCCTCTGGTCCTTCCCAATTTAGGGACACGACCTTTCTATGTGACCTCTTCACTGACCGATTGGTGAAGTCATAAGAACGGACCTCTTAAGACACCTCTCTCCTCAAAGCACCCAAATGTCAGGTACCTCACTGTCTCTCAGTTTGTACTGACTTACTTCATACTGGTGAAAGTATGAGAGAGTCTACATTGCAAATCGTTCTATCGTTCTGTGAATTCGTATACGTATAGTACTATTGTAGACACACACAAACGTACACAAAATTTTCGTAATAAGATAACACTCGTATATAATAGGGTTGGATCTCTTCGGTTACCGTGGGGTGAGGTCATGAGAACGGACCTTTTAGGGTACCTGTCTCCTCGGACCATCCGACGTCAGGTACCCCAGCGCTTCTCAACCTGTACTGACTCACTGAAGTGAAAGTGAAAAGTGAAAGTACGTAACCTCTTCCTTTACCGTTGGGTGAGGTCACAAGAACGGACCTCTTAGGGTCCCTGCCCCCTCGGACCATCCGACGGCAGATATCCCAGTGTGTCTCAGCCTGTGCTGACTTCGCTGAATCGTCGTCGTCGTAATAGGGTTTATGATGTCGATTCTAACTATTGTAACTAATGTAGTTTCCTCTCTTTACCCACCTACCTTTTATCCCTATCCTCTCTCCACTATAAAAAGGGGAAAAACTTACAGAGTATACTTATACAAAAATTTTTTACTTGAATTTATTTTATTCTGGATCAATATTGAACATCAATATTCAATATAATTTTTTATAAATATCAATAAACTCGATACTCATTTTTATGTTATTTCAATTAGGGTACTATCGTCCTAACAAAAAGGTGAAAAAAGAAATAAGTGTAGGTCGTCGAACGGGTTACCTATTTATCGTTAAAGGGAGTTTATTGGTGTAAATACACTGTAAACTGAAATATAATACCATGATATTCGCTCCATGGTAGAAAAATAACATATCAGTTAAAATTCAGATGAAGATTACGGGTACTATTATCAATGGTGGGATACTCGATGTTTAGTGAAGATTTATATCCGTACGTCTGAACTTTCATACCTAGATGAAGTACTTGGACGTGTACCTTTGTGGAGACAAACGTGGTGAAAGAAAGAATTTAATACAAGGAAGTGAAAACAGACGTTTTGATAGAGACGATAATAGAGACGGGGATGGTTATTTTTTTTCGTCTTTACGATTTGGGTGAGTATAAGAGTTTTTCTGGGAAAATAGATCGGTCAGGGAGTATTTCAATTTTATATTTGAGAATTTTTCTCTAGATGTAAACGAATAGTATATATAAAAGAAAGAAAAACGACATTTTAGTTTAGGTTAGAGTGAAGTTGGGATTGTAACAACGTCTTTGACGTTGTAGAAAACTTCAGGAACTGGAGAGAGTTTGACGGAAAGAAAACAACAAAGACGTGTGGTGAGGAGTAAGAGAAAGACTAACACGAATATTATAGAGCTGTGAAAAAATCAAGGAAGAAAGAAGAACTTAGAATTTATAAGTACAAGGGTTAAAGGTATGAAGGGGAAGAGAACTAATTGAGATGTGTAGAAGACCCACTTGAAAAGGAAACACTATACTAAATTAAACAAATAAATATCAGTCGAAGACCCAGAAGTAACGACGTACTCGAAAAGAGATCAAAATCACTCTACCCCGACGAGAAGTAAAACCACTCGTCCGAAGAGTAACGCCACCGAAGAGAACAACATCTCGTACTCGACATCACACGTACCAAAGACATGAACGACACTTACCAGAGTCACCAAACGCCGAGGGTCCGAGATCTCATGTTCGAGTAGCAACACTGTGTATCTGAATCAATGGGGTTCCGTCCACCCTAGAAGGACCTGGCTCCTAGTTTGGGTACAGAGAATGTTACCGTCCACCAAAGAAATGGAGACTCGATGGTTTTTTCGGTACCCACTTGAAAAGATGGGGGTCATAAAACTAATGATATACGTACTACTAGGCCTCTTCCGTTACCGTGGGGTGAGGTCATGAAAACGGACCTTTTAGGGTCCCTGCCTCCTCAGACCATCCGACGCCAGGTACCCTAGTGATTCTCAACCTGTGTTGACTCGTTAAAGTGAAAGTGAAAAGTGAAAGTACGTAACCTCTTCCTTTACCGTTGGACGAGGACATAAGAACGGGACCTCTTAGGGTCCCTGTCCCCTCGGACCACCCGACGGTAGGCACCCCAGCGTGTCTCAGCCTGTACTGACTTCACTGAATCGTCGTCATCATCGTCGTACGTACTACTGGTGGGACTAGTGAACATCTGGATATGGAAGATACTTGGTGATCTTGAAAGATGGAGTTTAAAAGAATATATTTTGATAAGAGTAGAAGTATGAACAAGACGTGGAATAAGATCATGGTAAGTTTAACAATTATTTTAAGAATAAAAAGATATAAATTTACAAAAATTAGATAGAAAAGAAGAGTATTGGTGAGTTGGTAACGGATTAAAGTCTTAAACAATAGAAAATGGACTTGTGACTGATGTATACCTCACAAAACGGAAGTTTCTTAATATTCAACTGAAGAATGAAACTCCAAAGGTCAAAAAGGTGACATGGAAACAGAAAAGTTGTTTATTTGTACACAAATAAGATAATGAAGAAAAGTAATTTTTTACGTAATAGATAAACACAGATACCCGAATACCAATTTACAGAATTTCCATACATCCTTTGGAAAGTATCAGACTAAGGTCTAATAGGATGAACGTAATAAGGACTATTAAAAAGAAACTCAGGAATATAGTGGCTACAAAATCCGAAAAGAAAAGATTTACTTACGAAAACACGGTTTTTGAAAAACAGAATCGTTACGTGAAGACAGAGAAGACTGGGACTCCATAGTGGGCATGGAAATATAAAGAAAAACATATGAATAAAATTATATTTAAATAAATAAAATTAACCTCCGATTAATGAAATGTTATAACAGAACCGAAACGACATATTATAGTGGGTATGGAAATTTCACTCGAGTCCATAGTATCGGGTATATTACGACTGAAGAGGTGTGTATGAAGTAATTACATGTATTAAATGATCTTATAAATACATAAAACAGTTTTAATCTTATAAATAATATAATATCATATCAAAATAAGTATACAAACGAAGGGAGTAACAGTTTGTTCAAGAAGATTGTCGTACCCAACGAAGAGTCGGTAGTATATTGGGGTTCCGTATCGAATTACGGTACGTGGAATCTTTGGGAGATGTTTAAAAAAAATTAACTATTTACGTAACACAAAATAATTATAAACTTTTTTTTACGTAATATACTAGATTATAAAATTTCATAATATATTATAGTTAACTAAATTAATTATTGGAACACTTTGAAATTTATAAAAGAGGTAAAATGTCTCCCTTTTTAATCCCAAACCTTTTCAAAATATAACGAGTATTGCCATCCAATCCAAAAACCAAAAAAAAATCAATTTTAAACATAAAATAAAATAATTTTTTTAAATGTCACGAAATGTTAAAAGTCGTCAAAGTGTGTGTAAAGTATGTTAGGGTATTATTGGAGAAATTTTAAGGGATGAGTTCACAATGGGAAGGAGGAAGGGAGAGGAGTGACCATTGGTGATTAAACAAGAGACACTCAGACGAAGAAAATACCGTTCCACCTAAGAAAAAAAAAAAAAAAAAATGAAATAAAATGAAATGTTATGACATAACCAAAACGGTATGTAACTGTACTTAGGTGGTGCCCACATGTACGCTGGGGTTTGTACTTGGGGGGAAGGTGGAGGGAGAGGTGTTGTAGGGAGACCCAGTAGGGGCACGTGGTCGGGGTTCGTACGACATAGGACGTAACCTGTATCTGACCGCTAAGATAAGAATGTACTATCATATGTACAATCTTACGGTAAGAGGGTTTAGTAGGGTGGGAGAGGGAGCGGGAGACTCAGGTTTTCAGGCGATATGTGTAGACACAGAAAAACGACAGAACGTATGTCACAGTAGTAACGGTAGAAAGATTTAAGGTATATATACACAATCATATGACATAACCACAAAAAGAAAGACCGAATGAAGTGAGACATATTAGCCGAGGTCAAAGTAGGTAGAGTAGTCTTGACTAAGTTTACTTAAGAAAAATTGCCGACTCATTATGAGGTAACACATATACATGGTGTCGAAAGAATAGGTAAGTAGACGACTACCTGTAGATCCAACAAAGGTACAGGACCGATAACATTTGTCACGACGCTACTTGTAACCCCATGTACACAGAGAAAGTTAAGACCAAAGGAACCACACGTATGGGTCGTCACCCTAACGACCCAGTATACCGTCAAGATAAACGTTAAAAAATTCCTTAGAGGTGTGACAAAAGGTATCACCAACATGATCAAACGTAAGGGTGGTTGTCACATCCTCCCAAGGGAAAAGAGGTGTGGGAGAGGTCGTAAATAACGAACGTCTAAAAACCTAGCGTCGGTAAGACTGACCACACTTCACCATGGAGTAACACCAAAACTAAACGTAAAGAGATTATTACTCACTACAACTCGTAGAAAAGTACACAAACAATCGGTAGGCATACAGAAGAAACCTCTTTACAGATAAATCAAGAAACCGGGTAAAAAACTAACCCAGCAAATAAAAAGACCTTAACTCGACGTATTCAACGAACATATAAAAACTCTAAACAACAGACAGTCAACGAAGTAAACGATAATAAAAGAGGGTAAGTCTTCCGACAGAAAAGTGGAACGAATATAAAAGGAAACAACACGTCTTCGAAAATTAAAATTAATCTAGGGTAAACAAATAAAAACGAAAATAAAGGTCTTAAGACCCTCCACCTAGTATCTCCTAGGACGACACTAAATACAGACTCTCACAAAACGGATACAAGAGGAGATCCTCAAAATATCAAAGACCAGAATGTAAATCTAGAAATTAGGTAAAACTCAAATAAAAGCACACACCACAATCTTTCACTAGATCAAAGTAAGAAAATGTTCACCAACTGGTCAAAAGGGTCGTGGTCAAAATATGTAATTGTGAGTACGACCCTTTTTTCAATTTTATTTTTTGATATTCTGTAAAATAATTACATGCATTTCTAGAGTGTGAAATTTATTTATTTTCTTTATTGTTTTATTTTACCTAAATGGTCTTCTGTTCACTTTTCTTTTTATTCTATATATCTCTATTATTCGAACCTTTACTGAACGGTAGTTCCCTTTAATTGTAAAAGTACCTCGGACCTTTTTTTTTCTTTTTCTTTTTTCGGTTTAAGTTTGACTTTTTTTCCCTCCAGAGTGTCATACGGTACGAACATTTTTACTCAATGTTTAACGACGAAAGAGTCCAGTGTCATTTAGTCCCTTCTTTTCAGAACACCTTAATGATAAGTAAATAGAGGACATATAACGAACCCTGAAGGGACCACTGAATCACCATTCCTTAGACAGACGGTTGTCTTCGTTGTCCTCAACATAGGAACTTAGTCTTTCTAGGGGACGTCTTCTTTTACCGATCGGTGAGGTCATAAGAACGTATCCTTCAGAGGACCTGTCTCCTCGGACCACCTGATGTCAGGTACGTGTCTTCTTGATTCTCAGTCTGTACTGAATGATTCACTGATTTGTTGTTATAACGGACTAAAATTAGGGTATCTAGGAGGTCCCGTGAATTTAGGAACTTAAGACTCCAAGTCAAGTAAAGTCAGTGAGTCAGCACAGGTTGAGAAACGCTGGGGTACTTAACGTCGTACGGTCCGGAGGGACAGGTAGTGGTAGAGGGCCTCAAGTGAGTCTGAGTACGGGTAGCTCAGTCACTACGGTAGGTCGGTAGAGTAGGAGCCAGCAGGGGAAGAGTAGGACGGGGGTTAGGGAGGGTCGTAGTCTCAGAAAAGGTTACTCAGTTGAGAAGCGTACTCCACCGGTTTCATGACCTCAAAGTCGAAATAGTAGTAAGGAAGGTTTCTTTAGGGTCCCGACTAGAGGAAGTATTACCTGACCAACCTAGAGGAATGTCAGGTTCCCTGAGAGTTCTCAGAAGAGGTTGTGGTGTCAAGTTTTCGTAGTTAAGAAACCGCGAGTCGGAAGAAGTGTCAGGTTGAGAGTGTAGGTATGTACTGGTGTCCTTTTTGGTATCGGAACTGATCTTCCTGGAATCAACCGTTTCATTACAGAGACGAAAAGTTATACGATAGATCCAACCAGTATTGAAAAGAAGGTTCCTCATTCATAGAACATTAAAGTACCGACGTCAGTGACAGACGTCACTAAACCTCGGAGGTTTTTATTTCAGACTGTGACAAAGGTGGCAAAGGGGTAGATAAACGGTACTTCACTACTCTGGCATACGGTACTAGAAACAAAAGACTTACAACTCAAAATTCGGTTGAAAAAGTGAGAGGTGAAAGTGAAAGTAGTTCTCCGAAAAATCAAGGAGAAGTGGAAGACGGTATTCCCAGCACAGTAGACGTATAGACTCCAATAACTATAAAGAGGGCCGTTAGAACTAAGACCGAACACAAAGAAGGTCGGGTCGCAAAGAGTACTACATGAGACGTATATTCAATTTATTCGTCCCACTGTTATATGTCGGAACTGCATGAGGAAAAGGATAAACCTTGGTCAGACAACAAGGTACAGGCCAAGATTGACAATGAAGGACTGGACGTATGTCTAAAGAGTTCTCCGTCCAGTCCACCAGACCATAAGGGTAGAGAAAGTCAAAAGGTCAAATAACACTAGGTGTGTCAGTTTCCGAAACCGTATGAGTTAGAACGAGTTTATCCCGTTTATGTTAGGAGAGATAACCCGAAGGAACCATCGAATCTACCATTTCTTAAAAGGACGTTATGTCCTCTGGACCCAAACTAGGGACCCAACCCTTCTAGGGGACCTCTTCCTTTACCGTGAGGATAAGAAAAAAAAAAAAAAAAGTGAGACTATAAGAACGGACCCTATAGGGTACCTGTCTCCTCGGACCACGTCCTAACGTCTCAGTCTGTACTGACTTCGCTGATTGTCAATGAATTTTTCTTATTGAAGTAGAATGTACGTATGAAAAAGTCTAAGAAAAGGTAATATCCTATAATCTTCTATAACTCATCTCAAGGGAGATCTCAAGGGTCATCAGTACAGACCTACACTGTCAACCTGATATTTCTTTCGACTCTTAACTTCTTAACTATGAAGACTTGACACCACGACCTCTTCTGAGAACTCTCAGGAAACCTGAAGTCACCATAGGTTGGTCCGGTAGGACTTCCTTTAGTCAGGACTCATAAGTGATCTTCCTGACTACAACTTCGACTTGAGGTTATGAAACCGGTGGACTACACTTCTTGACTGAGGAACCTTTTCTGGGACTACGACCCTTTCTAACTTCCACCCTGTTCTTCCCCTGTTGTCTCCTACTCTACCAACCTAGCGTAGTGACTGACTTACCTGTACTCAGACTCATTTGAGGTTCTCAACCACTACCCGTCCGTCAGGACCGTACGACATCAGGTACCCCAGCGTTTCTCAGCCTGTGCTGACTCGTTACTTGACTTGAGGGACACGATGTGTCATCCGTGAATAGTAAATAGATAAAATACATATTGTCACACGTAGACAATTAAACTGAATAAATCATACATATATTCAACTATTGACTAATATATATACATAGACTTAGTGAAATAATATATGGACTTTGATTATATTGTAACATTTAGTTGATGTGAAGTTAATTTTTTTTTTTGACGTAGATTCCCTATTGACTCACATGTGTACTTTCTTTATTTTTCTTTTTTCTCACATACGAGTTTCATCAAAACTTTATTCAAAAACATAATATCAACATAAAGATGTTTATCTAAAGTTTATTTTACAGGTCGTGTATCAGTTTCTATCGACCTCAAAGTCCCTTTAATTTGAAGTCCTATTCCTAGATCATTTTACTCGTTTGACATCTTTATGTTAATAAAATTTATAATCTTAGTAACTTACGTCTACTATTTTATTCGTTTTTGGAAGATTTTGACATGATGTCTTTTTTTTTCTTCAAAAATTCCATCATCGTGATGACTTCTTTTTATTTTGTTTTGAATATCCTTAATCTTTTTGTACTTTATTAACTACAATTATTAAACTTACCGTGTTAAAGATAAAAATAAGTACTTTCTTATAGAGTAAGACCTGAACAAAGTATATTATCTTTCCTTTCTTTTTTACCTCTCTCCCTCCTTCTTTCTCCCTCTCCACCTTTCCTTCCTTCCATTTCTACTGACTATGTTGGTAAAAATCAGACTCCAGTGTCAAATATCTTTGACTTGTGCGAACTTAAACTTTTCGTCTCATTTCTCCTTCCGTCTCGTTCCGTCAGAAGTTCACTGAGACCTTTAATCGTAGAAACCGCCTTGTCGAATTATGTACAGAAACACAGTCCTAAAGAATACTTCAACATTAGTTCCACAGTCTACTCCCTCTATGTGAAAGTCCTAGTAAGTACAACGACAATCTTTCGAAATCCAGGAGTGATCTACAACAGACTTCTGTAGTCAAATATCGTACCTTAGAGAAATATCCTTTCGAGAGTTTACTGTTAAACGAAAAACGTCTCACTCCCAAGGTTCTGTTATTCCCTCTTGGTCTTACCCTTGTTCTCTCTCTCATTCTCAAGTCAAGTCAGCGAGTCAGTACAAGCTGAGAAACTCTGGGGTGCCTGATGTCGTCCGGTCCGAAGAGATAGGTAGTGGTTCGAGTACCTCGAACGAGTTTGAGAACAGGTAACTCAACCTCTCGTTCCCTAACTCTCTTTTTGCCTACAGTCAGAAAAACGTTGGATTAGAACCACACTATAGGGTAGCGAAAACGACATAATTTTAGTAATCCAGTTCAGGTGTGAGTTCCTTTCTAATTATGTGTCCCCTTTTTATGTTCCTTCACCTCCAGTAAAAGGTGTCAATACGGGGAACCAAAGTGTTATTAAGTGAAGAGAGGGTACCCATATATGTAAGTGAAGAAGGGTTGAACGGGTTTAATACTAGGGTAATGTTAAGTAATATTTACTCGACTATCGTAGTCGAGTCAAAGTCTTAGAGTAGTAAACTCAGTTTAGGTGGATGTCTATTTTGAGGAGTCACATCAAGAAATTCAGGTCGAGGAACTTAAACAAGGAGAATTCACAATCCGGGACTTTTATCCCTCTGTTCAATAGTAATGGTCCTTAGATATTCGACTTGTCAAGACTCTCAAGTGTGTTCTGCTCCTTTGTAAGGTTAAACTTTTTCGGTCTCACACCTTTAGGACAACATGTGGACACTGTAAGTCCTCTCTATATTTTTCATAATATAGAAGTAACATCTCGATTTAACAACGTTTGATGTCCGGAGGAACTTAGGTGTGATTTTTGTAAAAATTTTTCGACTCTTTGTTCATTAATACTACTCCCCCTTTTTTAGTTATGAGAATTTTCCTTCCGATGTTCCAAGTCTATAAATCGTTGTATTGTAGTTTAGATTGTCATTTAATTCATCAGCACACTTCTTCTTTCTTTACACTGGATTTTGGTTCTCTTTTCAATAGGTGTCTGTGACGACGACGGCGACGACGATTCAGCGAAGTCAGGACAGGCTGAGACACGCTGGGGTATCTGCCGTCGGGTGGTCCGAGGGCGTAGGGACCCTGAGATGTCCGTTCTTATGACCTCACCCAACGGTAAAGGAAGAGGTTACGTACTTTCACTTTTCACTTTCGTTTCAGCGAGTCAGCACAGACTGAGAAACGCTGGGGTACCTGGTGTCGGATGGTCCGAGGAGGTAGGTAACCTAAGAGGTCCATTCTCATGACCTCACACAACGGTAAAGGAAGAGGTGGTCTCTGTGATCGATCTTTGCTTATGATTTTACTATATCTACCATCTTAATCGTCTATTCCTTAAACATTTTGGAAAGAATACCCAGTTTATTCTTCAGAACTAACCTTACTTTTCAATAATATTCACTTAGTTTTATTCTACGTTGTAAAGTTTTTATACATTTTACGACGATTTCGTTACTAATCTTCTTTTAAATAGTGTATTTACGAATATAATCTCTTCTACTTATCATACTTTAGTTATTAGATACAAAGATGAAGTCATGAACTTTTTTGATTTTACATAGGTCTCTTTCATCTTCTTTACTTTATTATTTCTCGTCTTAGTTATTTTGACTTTTGTCCTTTATTTTTTCATTACTTCATATTTCGAACAGGATGTTTTTTGAGTCATCCTAACTGTTTAGAGATCGGTAACCGTCTACTTAATCTATTTCTTCTACATAATATAAGTATGTTACTTTATAGTCAGTCAGTATTTTTTCACTTTATTACGGTAAACATCGTTGTCCCTATCTGGATCTCTAATGGTATAATTCACTTCAAGCAGTCTGTCTCTTTCTGAATGGTCGTTGTTAAACTTACATTTAAATTTCAGTGTGTTTAATAAAATTGTAGTTTTAGTATTTTAACATCTCTATTTAAATTTTTATCCTGATATCGATAAAAAGTTTTGTGTAACTTGACATCTCAATTTTACCCCGTAAAGTAAATATATACATTTATCAAATATGGAGTTATTCCATTATTGTTTTTTATGTCTAACCTGTCAGTAGACGACTTGTCAGAAGTTCTTTTAGGTAATTTGTTTCACTCTCCATTAGGAACAATCTTAAGGTCTAATGATCAAAAGAGAATTGGTTATTAACAACATGTAAATCCATTCTGGGGATTGGAAAACAATTTAAAAAAACGTATTGATAAATTGTTAACAATACGTTACGTGACAGTCTCTATTATTATCAGTCTGTGTTTAGATGTTATATATGTCGGGTCAGATATAGTCTATACGACGGATACAAAGACAATTTTTTTCCATTACTGTACAGGCTTGAGAGTAGTTTCCAGTCAAAATAATGCAGAACAGAAAGTTCCTGTGTAAGTAAAGATAATGGAAGAATAGGGACTCAGTAGTCAAAAGGAGTTGTCTGATAATGGTTGTCGTATATTTTATGCAGTATTCTCGAAGGTAAAACTTTTTTATATTTATTGTCGTTGTTGTTAGAGGAAATCGAGATGTTCTGGAGAAGTCAATAATAGAGTGTTAGAAAAGGAGAAGTCTCGTTTTAAAGAACTAATTGGAACTAATAATATATAAATAACTAATATTTATATTTATTAGATATAAATAACTAATATTGTAAAGAACTAATAAGATATAAATAACAGAGGTGTAGATTTAGTAGGTAAGTAAGTTTTTGTGTGTTTATATCGAAAAAGAGGACAACAACAAGTCATCCGGTTCATTTCTGCACTAAATTACTGATCTTCAAAAGTGATTTGGGTAATTCGATGAGTGGTTCGTTAATGTTTTCATTATAAATAATTGGGAAAAGATACACTGTTATTATTTTATAAAATACATGTAATAGTGTAAATTTTAGGATTGTTATAAGAATCCTCCACCACACGATATCAAGTCAACGGTTCAGCATAGGTTGAGAAAAACTGGGATACCTGACGTTGTACGGTCCGTAGGGACAGGAAGTGATAGAGGGACAGGAAGTGATAGTGTTTGAGTTTGATAGAAGTGATCAGACTCAAACGAGTTTGAGTACGAGTAACTCAACCACTACGGTAGGTTGGTAGAGTAGGAGATAGTGGGAGAAGACGAGGACGGGAGTCAGAAAGGATCGTAATCCCAGAAAAGGTCACTCAACCGAGAAACGTAGTCCACCGGTTTTATGACCTCTAAGTCGAAATCGTAGTCAGGAAGGTTACTTATAAGTTCTGACTAAAGGAAATGTTAACTAACCAAACTAGAGGAACGACAGGTTCCCTGAGAGTTCTCAGAAGGGTTCACGGTGTTAAGTTCTCGTAGTCAAAAAGTCTCGAGTAGTAAGAAATACCAGGTTGAGAGTATAGGCATGTGTTGATGACCTTTTTGGTATCGAAACTGATATACCTGGAAACAGTTTTTTCACTACAGAGACGAGATATTTCACGATAGATCCGAACAGTATCGAAAGGAAGGTTCCTCGTTCGTAGAAAAGTAAAGTATCACCGTTGGTGGTAGGTGTTACTAAAAAAAACGTCGAAAAGAGGATGGTGAATCATTTTGACAGATAATGATACTGATTGTTGTCATAAGGGTGACTGTCTTGATTACTCGTAAAGAGAAATAAGTAAATAACGGAAAATGTGACAGTCAGTAGTGTCAAATGATAGGGAAGAAACTTAATACAGAAGGAACTTTGTTCACCGAAGGTACAATGGTCGAAAAAATCAATAACGAGACTCAGAGGAAATAAAGGAGAAGAGAAGAGATAGGTTTGAGAGTTTTAACACCATAGGTGTCGAGACGATGACCAGGAAACGAAACGATATAAACCGATTAGATATCTCTTTAATTTTCTACGAATGAAGAACCTTCTTTTCAATACTGGTTGGATCAATCGTGTAAGTTTTCGTCTCTGTAATGAAACGGTTGTTTCCAGGTAGATCAGTTCCGATACCAAAAAGGTCACCAGTGCATGTCTACACTCTCAACCTGACACTTCTTCCGACTCTCGGTTTCTTAACTACACAAACTTGACACCACAACCTCTTCTGAGAACTCTCAGGGAACCTGACGTTCCTCTCGGTTGGTCAGGTAAAATTTCCTCTAGTTGGGATCCTAAAGACACCTTCCTTACTACGATTTCGACTTTGAGGTCATGAAAACAGTGGAGTACGTTTCTCAACTGAGTAACCTTTTCTGAGACTATGACCCTCCCTAACCCCCGTCCTCCTCTTCCCCCGTTGTCTCCTACTCTACCGACCTACCGTAGTGACTGAGCTACCTACACTCAGACTCACTTGAGGCCCTCAACCACTACCTGCCCCTCCGGACCGTACGACGTTAAGTACCCTAACGTTTCACAGTCTGTGCTGACTCGCTGACTTTACTTGCCTTGACTATCTCTTTTCATTGTCGATGAATCTTTATAAAAAAGGTAAACAGACAGAGTGTTTTAGTATTACTACTTCTCCCACTTTGAAAGTGTTCCCACTTTCATTATATCTGCAAGTGTCATTATTTTTACTAAAATAAATTTAGGTACTCTTTTGTAAATACCTTTTATTCTTTTCATCTTTTAAATGAAAGGGGTTCAAATATTTTAAGATACTCAAGAAGTTCGGTCCCTGTTAAAATAAAAAGATTGATCCGAACATAAACATAAGAACTTTGAAAGTTCAGTAGCGTTTGATGGTCCGATATGAATGATCAAATCTCATTAAACTCTTATTTAAATAATCGTCTAAAAATTCTCTAAAACGAAGGTTATGTAATCGTGACTAGTATTTAGATAATAGAAACTTTAGATAGGGATATAAATCGACATGTACATCCTGTTCGACAAAAGAATTTTAAATATCTCGAAAGTATAACGTATCATATTTAATAGTGAATTCTCTCAGAAACGACACAACGATAACAAAAAATATATATAAAGGAAACGTATAAAAGAAAAGATAGTTTAACATGTAAAGGTTATTATTCATGTGTTAAAAACCATTGAAGGAAAGGTATATATGGTAAGGGGGATAGATGACAGGACCGGTTTCAGGTACATTGAGTTATGACTGTCTTATAATCCGTGAGTTGTTCATAAAAAGATATAATAACGAACTCCGAAAAATATGTTTTTATATATTACACCAATTTTCCGGGATCTTTCCTGTTTGCTTTCGTCTTTTAGTAGAACTCCAGTTTCAAGACTCACTTTCTTCTCCCATAAAAAAAAGACCTTGTACTATTTATCTCATTCCTTCTATTACCACTACCAACGACAGAGACCCGGTTCGGCGTCGTCGGTCGTGACAACCTTTCGGACTTAGTCGTCGGAGTGACTGGATTTAATTTGTAAAACGATTATATATTAAGAGAAGTAAAAAAGATTAAAATGAACCCATAATTCATTTAGTCTACACCTGTTTGGAAAACGGTTTAATCACTCATCGAAAGTTTATTGTTCTTTTTACTAGTAAACGTTATAAGTAACTTAGAACAATTGTACTTAATGTTCCTTCTTCTGGACTTCGTACCAAATAATTTTTAAGTTTAAAAATCGTTAACATCGTTCTCAAACCGATGACTACGTAATAACCTTTTCATTCTGTTTTTCTTTTGAAAACTGAAACGTTTAATTGAACCAATTAGTGTACACATTCCCTCTTCTTATATCTAGGTATATAAAAGAATGTAAATTATTTTGTAAAAGTTTTACTAACACGATTATGGAACCTCGTAAAAAAACCATAAACGTGGAACTTTGGAACGTTTAATTTTTACGAACATTAAACTTTTTATAGATAGCAAAGTTTTTAACCATATACATGGTTTCACTTCCACAATCAATGAGTCAGTACAGGTTGAGACATGCTTGGGTACCTAACATCGGGGAGGGGTCCTAGGAGACAGGGACCCTAAGAGGTCCGTTCTTGTGACCTTACCCAACGGTAAGGGAAGAGGTCCCCTAGAAGGGTTTGGTCCCTAACTTGAACTCAGAAGACTTAACGTTCGTCTAATAAATGGTCAACTCAGTGTCTTGGGAAGATGGTTTTAATACTAATAATAATACCGAGACTTTTAAACTCTATAATAATTCGTTTCAGTATAATAAAGAACGTCCATGTACTGGTAATGTCTAATGACATAACAAATAACACGAGTTAACCTAAACGTTGAAGAGTCAGATCATTTGTTGATTAAGAGGGTTATGACAAGTGTCACTCAACTTCGACGTCGAGAACGGATAAGTCGTTAGAGAAGATTAAAGATTCGTCAACATATTTAGAAAGGACGAAGCTCCCTGTGTTTCTGAGGATACTACTTCACCGGTCGTACCACCGAATTGTACGACTTCCGATCGAAAAAGGGAAATACGTAGGATCCCGGATGACAGAATGAGGACCGTATCATCTAGTCTAAAAAATTAAGGTAGGTCCCATTAATCATGTGTAATCCTAGAGTTATGTGTTACGTCTACCAGTCGTAATCATTTCTACGGAACACTTACAAAAGACTCACCATCTTTTCTTTTTCTTTACTGATCGACGTTGTCCAGAAACCTCCAAATTACTCTCACTGGGTAATTTATGTTGAGGTGGAACCACTCTCAACATGTATAGGTGTGAGATTTTAAACTCCATTACAGAAATAAAAGACAAAAAGTTTACGTAAGATTTTTTATCTTATTTCTCCACCTCACAGGAATTGGAAGGGTTCTATCTTTTAAAAGTGACTCTTTCAACGTAAGGGATTGGATACCCGAAGGGACCATCGAGTCTACAGTTTCTTAGACGGACTTACGTACTATGGACCTAAGTTAGGGACCCAACCCTTCTAGGGGACCTCTTCCTTTACCGATGGGTGAAATCATAAGAACGGAAGACAAAATCCCTCTCGTTTGGAGGACCATCAGTGAATCGAATGTTATACGACTTTTGAGTCCTAACTTTCGACGGGACTTTATTCAAATCACTACATTGATTTTACCGACCTATAAACTGTATAAACAATAGTTGAAAAATACTCTCGACGTAAACAGATCTAAAACGTCTTAAACAGTTCCAAAACTTTGGAACCGTTGGCACCATTTTTATTAAACCTTAGTAAATCCCTCTGAGCTCTTGATACTAGTCATAAGTTATAAGATACGAAATCCGAAGTACAATAAAGTAACCAAAAAGTGGTTTTATAACTCTGGTTATTTAGTTAACGTATACAGTATGAAAAACTTTTTATACGAAATTAAAAATCTGGTCAAAAACCAAGTGTCTTTTAACCTCATCTTCCATATCACTAAAGGGTATATAGAGAATGGGGGTATAAACGTATCGATGAGTGTGATAGTTTTAGGGTGTGGTGTCAAAAGATATTATCTACCTGGATGTGACTGTGTATAATAGGGAGATTCGGATATCAAATGAAACCCTAAGTGAGGACCACAACATATAAAATACCCAAAACGGATTCCAAATTACTGTACGTGGTGAGGTACTTTAAGAGGTCCGTTCTTATGATCTCACCCATCGGTAAAAAAGAGGTCACGTAGAAGAGCTGGATTCCCAGTTCGGACCCAGAGGACATAACGACCGTCTAATAAATTGTAGATTCGGTGGTCTCTTCGGGGTAGGTGACGAGACCATGGTAGGTTCCATCAAAACGAAGGGAATTTTTAAGGAGACACGAGGAGAAAAAGTATTAAGGGGTAGGGTTGGGGACCTTTGGTGACTAGAAAAATGACAGAGGTAGTAAAACAGAAAAGATCTTACAATATATCGACATTAGTGTGTCGTACATGGGAAAAGTCTAAATGAATAAAGTAAGCCATTGTACGTAAATTCAAAGGGGATAAAGAAGTACCAAACAACCGGGTAAAGAAAAATCGTGACTGATAAAGAGGTAACCTACATGGTGTTAAACAAATTAGTTAATGGATTACTTTATATGGACCCAAAGAAGGTTCAAATCCGTTAATCCTTATTTCAACGTTGTTTGTAAGTACACGTCCAAAAGTACACGTGTTTTAAAAAGTTGAGGAAACCCATTTATAGTTCTTCATGTTTTACGATCTAACATATCGTTGTAAATCGGAGCATTCTTTGACGATTATACAGAAGGTTTCACTGTCAAAAGTAAGGGGTTTCGTTACTTACTTTCAAGGTGTATGAACGATTGTAAACCGTAAGAATCACAAAACCTAAAACCAGTATACACTATGAAAACTTTCACTCAAGGAAATTAGTCAAGTAAAGTCTTATATAAACATAATTAACATAATATATATTGTTATACCTCGATTGTACAATCCTATATCGTATAATATTTATGATATCAATAACAATTCAGTGATTCAGAAGAGGTTGACAAAACGTAAGACTACCTGACATCGGACGGTATGAGGAGACAGAAATTCTAAAAGGTCACTTCTTATTACCTCACCAAACGGTAAAGGAAGAGGTCCCCTAGAAGGACTAGGTCCCTAGTTTTGACGTAGAGGACGAAACGTCCGTCTAAGAATGGTGACTCGGTGGACTCTTCTTATAAGTTTGATGAGATGTAATTTTTATAAGTTTTCTCATGTCAACACAAGAAGAGTATACGATCGTTCCAATACGAATTTTAGGAAGTCCGATCTTAAGTTGTAATATACTTGACTCTTGAAGATCTATATCTTTAAGCCAAAACTTCTTTATCCCCTCGTTCTGATCACGAGGTTTAAACGACCTAGTACCTCTTTCGTTCCCTAAAGGTCTTTGTTTTATTTTGTAGACAAATTGATTCATGTGATTTCAGAAACTGATACGCCTAGTGTTGTTTGACATCTTTTAAGAATTTCACTGTCCTCATGGTCTGGTGGAATGGACAGAGGACTTTTTGGACGTACGTCCAGTTCTTCGTTATCTTGGCCTGTACCTTGTTGTTTAACCGAGGTTTAACCCTTTCCTCATGCACTTCCGACATAACAGTGGGACGAACAAATTGAATATACGGCTTATGTAGTACACTTTACGACCCCCACTACTTAGTGTCCGACCTTAGTTCTAACGACTCTCTTTATATTTGTTGGAGTCTATACGTCTACTATGGTGAGATTACCGTCTTTCACTTTTCCTTAATTTCTTGGAGAACTACTCCCACTTTCTCTTCTCACTTTTTCACCCTACCTTTACATTGTAACTTTTATTTTTTCTTATAGTACCGTAGGTCAGGGTAGTGAAGTACCGTTTATCTTCCTCTTTTTCACTTTTGTCACTGTCTAAAATAAAAGAACCGGAGGTTTTAGTGACTCCTACCACTGACGTCGGTACTTTAAGTCTCTGTAAACGAAAAACCTTCCTTTCGAAACCTTTTGTATCGTATGATGGTCTCTGTAGTGAAAGACACTTTCCAGACATATCAGTTTCGATATCAAAAAGGTCATCAGTACATATCTATACTCACAAACTAGTCTCTCTTACGATACTTAACTTACGACTTCTTAACTACGAAAACTTAACACCACGACCTTTTCTGAGAACTCTTAGGGAACCTGTCGTTCCTCTATTTTGGTCAATTAAGATTTCCTTTAGTTGGGACTTATAAGTGACCTTCCTAACAACTTAGACTTCGAGGTTATGAACCCGGTGAACTACGTCTTTCGGTTGAGACTTTGTCTGTGACTACGACCCTTTCTAACTTCGGTTTTCTTCTTCCTCCACCGTCTCCTACTCTACCAATCTATCGTCGTTACTTGTATTCAAACTCGTTTGAGACCCTCTATCACCTCCTGTCTCCTCGGACCGTATGACGTCAGGTAAAATAACGTTTCTGAACCTGTAATAAATCGCTAACTTGTTGTTTATTATATTTATACACACACAAACATAGATATCCATGTAAACGTACACCCGTACGATGGAAATTTAATATTGTAAGAATGAACTTATAAATCGGTGTTTTTTTCCTATCTTTAAATATGAGAATAAGGATATCTATTGTTCACGGTCTAATTTATGTGAAAATTCTGTTTCTTTACGTATTTGACAGACTATATCCTGACATATACAAACATAAATCATTGTCCCTTCGTCGACTACTTCGTTAGAGACTTGACCACAGACTATAATTCAAAATATAGTATGAGAAATGAATGACTAGGAAATCGTATCGAATAAGAAAAAGTTCTTTTATGAACTATCTACGACGTTTAATAGTCAAACTTATTTCTCTTCGTCCCGTTTAGGAGTATACAAAAACCAATAACGATAGATAAAGAGTAATTGGAGAACTGGTTGATCACCCTCGATGACTAGACACATCATTTCTACTCTTTTTACAGTCAGTCAGATAGTATAATTTTTATATGTAGTTTTTGATTGAATATTAATTTCAGTCTCGTACAGTGTATAAATTAAATTTTCTTTTTTTTTTGAGGATCATTACCAATTGAAGGAGTAAAAGGAGAAAATACCTCTCTTCAACTTTTAGTGTAATCCAAATTCCGTTCTATTAATGAACAGACCCAGTAAGGAAATTGATATTAAGATTTACTTTTAGTTTGAAGATAATACTCCTGTATATTTCTTAAGTAACTTATTATTTACGTTATTATAGTTCCTAATACAATAAAGAAATAGAAGTTAATGTGACTGACAAAGGTAACTTCATAAGTTGGTCCCTACCATATAAAGACACACGTCCACAAATACGTATGAGGTAGATCGTACTTCTCAGGTCCCATGTGTCAGAGAAAACGGTGCCACGGTCTTCATTGGTTTCTGTGACTACGTTAACGAAACTTTGAACTTATAACATGTGTTTTCAGTTTACTTAAAAGGGTTATTAATACTTACTATACAAGATTATTACGTAGACATTGAACACAAGAGGACTCGTACTTTTTCTTGATATTTTTATTTCGAATCTGAGTCTACTTACCAGTTAAAAAATTTTTAAAAATAAGATATTTTATAAACCCCGATTGTTACTCTAATGAAACGGTTAAATTCCTATCAAAGGTTATACTATACCCACATAATGTATATTTGATGTTAGGAAAGATCTATTATTTTTATCTATATGTGTATGTGGAGATATAAATATATGGATGGAATATAGTAACTAGTTGTATATTAAATGTATACTGTTATGATAACTAGAAAACCAATAAAACACTAACTAGTAGTCACATGTAAAAGAAACGGAAAGTTTCACGAATAAGGAGTACTCATTATATCCAGACTACTTATTTTAATTCATCGTGATTATTCGTTTTATTTCTATTATTTATGTTTATTCTAAAGTTTCAATAGGTGATGATTTTACAACTACTTAAATGTCTTCATTCTTTGTCAACAAACCTCAATTTCTTTAGACCTAAATTTTGGACTAGTGGTCAGATATTCGAGATAATTAAAATTAATTAAATGGAATGGTTTTTCCAAGTGTAAATTGTACACGTGTTACCTTTACTATTCGTAGTCTAAAAACACTCCTGTTTTTACTCTTTTACGTCGACGACGTAAGTCAAGTCAAGTCAACGAGTCAGTACAGGTTGAGAAACGCTAGGGTACCTGACGTCGGACGGTCCGAAGGGACAGGTAGTGATTGAGGACCTCGAATGAGTTTGAGTACAGATAACTCAACCACTACGGTAGGTTAGTAGAGTAGGAGACAGCAGGGGAAGAGGAGGGTGGAAGTTAGAAAAGGTCGAAGTCCCAGAAAAGTTTACTCAGTCAAGAAACGTAGTCCATCGGTTTCATAACCTCGAAGTCAAAGTACCGTAGACAGGAAGGTTATTTATAAGTTCTGACTAAAGGAAATCCTATCTGTCTAACCTAGAGGAACGTCAGGTTCCCTGAGAGTTCTCAGAAGAGGTCGTGGTGTTTCGTTTTGGTATATCTCTATGTATATATAAAAGTTTAATCACAAGAGTATAAGAACCCTATTAATAGTCCCTACGTTAACGACATATTATACCATCGAGGTAAAAATTATACAAACTCTTAGAGGTATCACAAAAGTATCATTAAGTGGTTAAATGTAAACGTATTGTCAAATACTCTCAAGGAAAAAGAGATATATGAGTAGTTGTAAACAATAAACAACGGAAAAACTATTATCGGTAAAACTATCCACACTCAGCCATTGAATTACACCAAAACTAAAAGTAAAGAGACTACTAATTACTACAACTCGTACAAGAGTATACAGATAACAGTAAACATACAGGAGAAACTTTTTTACGTATGCCCATGAACCGGGTAAAAATTAACTCAAAAAAAGTACAATATACGTAAGTAAAATGTAAAACATATATTTCACAGAAAGTTAACGTTTACATAAGTGGGTAAGTCATCTGTAGGAAAAGTAAAACAAGTATTAAAGGAAAAGACACTTTTTCGAAAAATTAAACTATAAATCGTAGTAAATTAATAAAAGTTAAAAAAAGGGAACGGACTCCTGTGTATAGGTTTTTTTCCGATAACTTTGGTTATAGTTTCTTGTTAGACGAATACGAACAAGATCTTCAAAATACCAAAGTCCAGAACATAAGTTCAGGATTTAGGTAAAACTCCAATAAAAACAAACAACATACTCTTTAATAAAAAAAAGGGGAACGTAAATGGACAGGTCAAAGGGTTGTGGAAAATAACTCAGATAAAAAAGTAGTAACATAAAAGATCGGAGGAAACGTTATCCAATTAACACGAATATTCACAACGAAATAAAGTCCTGAGAGATAAGACAAGGTAGTTAAACACACAGACGAAAAACGGTCACGGTATGACGAAACTACTGATATCCAAATATCATGTCAAACTGTAGGACCACGTACTATGGAGGTTTAAACGAGAAGAAAGAGTTCTATGAATCATTAATTCCCAGAAAACACAAATGAATGTTTCTATTTTAAATAAACAAGATGAATTTCCCCTCCTTAGTCGTCAATAAAAAAAAACAAATTAAAAGACAAGGTAAAAAAAGAGTGTGAGACAAGAGGCACTAAACAATATATATAAAAAAAAGACAAAGAACACCGAACAATAATAAAGTTATCAGACTTCTAACCACTACAAGAGATTTACAATTTCACAGTCATTAAAGTACATAGAATTACCTTTATAATCATGTATAACGAACTAGTCTTTGTCTCCTGACCCATATAGTATTTATATGAGTATAGAAAGAGACTTATCTAAACCAAACACCGTACTCAAAATTATTCTTTGGGTATAAACTATACAAAACAGTTTAGGTACCACTTTCGAGGTGTATAAACCGGTCCGATAACCGACTGATGACACACCACATAGCAGTACGTAACAAGAAACTCGTGTAGTCTTAAGTCATTTCTATGTACTTCAAACTGTAAGATCGATCTTCTCATTGAGTTTGAAATATATCCAATATATAAATATTTTTGTTATATATACACATCTTCATTTTACTTCATCATTAAAGTAACAATGACCAAAAAGTTTACAAATTTTCAGTGTTTACACCATTTCTCTGTCTTCTTAATTTAGTTACTAAACCTTGTTTTCATCATCTAAACATCCGTTAATCTGTAAGTTAACTTAATAACATGTAGTAGTAACGACAAATTGATTGGAAATAAAAAATATGTTAGGTAAAACAACCGTATGAATACTCGACACGACACATAGTAGTGAAGAAATTTGTAAAAGGTAGAAACGAGATCTAGTATAAGGAAGGATAGAAGTATATTTAGAATATGAATTTATAACTTAGGACTAGAAGTGAAAAAGGTACAGATGATAGTAAGGATTTTAGTCAGTCTATACATATTTATAAAAGATGGATTTTTTTCCACTTTGTCTGTATAAATTTTCAATGTGTTACGAGGAAAAATGTCCATAACAGAAGTAATGACAAAACAGAAACTCCTATAATTCTAAGTCTCTATCATTCCCGCAACAGTGTCCAGTGTTCCTCTTCGTGGTGACTGTAACTTTGAGACCCGATATCCCAATGTTTCAGTCAAAAGGTAGGTCATGAAGTATACTGTATAACAAAGATAATTTACATGATAACATGATGAATAAAATAACTTATGTCACATACTTCTATGGTTCCTCGTTTAAACAGATTCTTTCGAGACTTTAAATGTTCTGCGAAATTATAAAATAATTTCCTTAGTATGATCGTACCATGATGGACCAAGTCACTCAGTATAAAAAGACATTAAGTTTATGTGAAGAATTGATTAAGAGGAACACTTTTCTTCAACTTCTTAATGTGGTCGACGTTATATAACACGGGTTAAAGACACTTAATCGTACTTCTGATTTTAAGGATCTTTTAACTACCAACCACCTTAAATGTATTAAAACCAGTATAATTCTTGAAGGTCAATAAATTTATATTAAAGAGGGAAAGACTATATTATAGTACGGAAAAAAACACTTTACTTCGATTGTCGACTCCGGCTTAAGTAAATTTAAGATAATATGTCAGTCACTCGTTAACTATTCATAGAGAAGGTATTTTTACTAGGAAACTCCTACTTAATAGATGCGATTAAACTGAATAATTACATCAGTAGAAAATATCTGGTGATCTTTAAGGGAGTGTATATATAAAAAAAAGTATCATTTAATAGATATACAATGATTCAGTAGATCTATGTACGTAACGAAAAAACCAAGATCATGTAAGATCATGTGTATTTTGTTTCTTCTCATAAAGGTTAATACACAAGGAATGAAAGACTTAAGAGTAGTTTTAAATATTGGACACTAACAGTAGTTATAATTCCTTGATATTTAATAGATCTATACAGACATTAGAAAGACAAAAAGAAGGAATTCGATACAACCTTTTTACAAAGAAGGTAGGTTTCTCTTAAAAGATGGACATAAGACATTGACTGGGTAGGAAGTGGAAAAATAAAACCTACGTAGTTAATGAGGGAGAATGTCGAAGTTTAGATGGACACACAAGGACGAGAGGAAAGTTGTATATGTGTTGGAAGAAGTAAATTTTATCGTTTACGAAGATTTAGAGATACGATTGGAACATACAGAGAGATCTTTGAATATATATAAAGATGAAAAAACTACTGTCGAAGATACAAGAAAAATATATGACGGAATTGAAACAAAAACGGATTATCAGATTGAAGAATTGTACGGTATATGTTAAATCGTACCCCGTCTATTTATTCATAGATCTACATCCTACTGTTTCCGAAACTCATACAGTAACCATTATCTCTTTCTTTCTTTACCAGTCTAAACCGTTTATAAAATCTTTATCTTAGTTCTCTTGAACCATTACTTAAAATACTCCCTATTCCGACGTTACGGTTTCTTACGAGTTTGATGGCGTGTTAACGTGAGTAGAGTGTGCGATCATTTCATTACGAGTTTTAAGAGGTTCGGTCCGAAGTCGTTATGTACTTGGCACTTGAAGAACTACAAGTTCGACCAAAAACTTTGATCTAGTGAAAGATTGTGGTATGTGTTTTTATTTGAGTTTTACCTAATTTCTAGATTTACATTCCGGTCTTTGATATTTTGAGGATCTCCTCTTGTATCCGTTTTGTGAGAGTCTGTATTTAGTGTCGTCCTAGGAGATACTAGGTGGAGGGTCTTAAGACCTTTATTTTCGTTTTTATTTGTTTACCCTAGATTAATTTTAATTTTCGAAGACGTGTTGTTTCCTTTTATATTCGTTCCACTTTTCTGTCGGAAGACTTACCCTCTTTTATTATCGTTTACTTCGTTGACTGTTTGTTGATTAGAGTTTTTATATGTTCGTTGAATACGTCGAGTTAAGGTCTTTTTATTTGCTGGGTTAGTTTTTTACCCGGTTTCTTGATTTATCTGTAAAGAGGTTTCTTCTGTATGCCTACCGATTGTTTGTGTACTTTTCTACGAGTTGTAGTGAGTAATAATCTCTTTACGTTTAGTTTTGGTGTTACTCCATGGTGAAGTGTGGTCAGTCTTACCGACGCTAGGTTTTTAGACGTTCGTTATTTACGACCTCTCCCACACCTCTTTTCCCTTGGGAGAATGTGACAACCACCCTTACGTTTGATCATGTCGGTGATACCTCTTGTCACACCTCTAAGGAATTTTTTAACGTTTATCTTGATGGAATACTGGGTCGTTAGGGTGACGACCCGTATGTGTGGCTCCTTTGGTCTTAACTTTCTCTGTGTACATGGGGTTACAAGTAGCGTCGTGACAAATATTATCGGTCCTGTACCTTTGTTGGATCTACAGGTAGTCGTCTACTTACCTATTCTTTCGACACCATGTATATGTGTTACCTCATAATGAGTCGGCAATTTTTCTTAAGTAAACTTAGTCAAGACTACTCTACCTACTTTGACCTCGGCTAATATGTCTCACTTCATTCGGTCTTTCTTTTTGTGGTTATGTCATATGATTGTGTATATATACCTTAAATCCTTCTACCGTTACTGCTGGGACATACGTTCTGTCCTTTTTTCTGTGTCTACACATATTGCCTGAAAACCTGAGTCTCCCTCTCCCTCTCCCACCCTACTAAACCCTCTTACCCTTAAGATTGTACATATGATAGTACATTCTTAACTTAGCGGTCAGGTACAGACTGCGTCCCACGTCGTACGAACCCCGACCACGTACCCCTACTGGGTCTCTCTACAACACCCCTCCCTCCACCCTCCCCCCAAGTACAAACCCTTGCGTACATTCTTAATTTCTAAAATTTTACATTTTTTATTTTTTATTTTAATTTTTTTTATTTATTTAATTTAATGTGAACTTTTTTTTTTTTTTCTTTTCCGTCTCCTTGGTCTCTAGTTTAACGGTTGTAGGCGACCTAGTACCTTTTTCGTTCTCTCAAGGTCTTTTTGTAGATAAAGACGAAATAACTGATACGGTTTCGGAAACTGACACACGTAGTGTTACTTGACACCTTTTAAGACTTTCTCTATTCATATGGTCTGGTGGACTGGACGGAGAACTATTTAGACATACGTCCGGTCCTTTGTTGTCAGTCTTGACCTGTACCTTCTTGTCTGACCAAGCTTTATCCTTTTCCTCATTCAGTTCCGACACATAACAGTGGTACGAATAAATTGAATATACGTCTCATGTAGTACTCTTTACGATCTGACCTTCTTTGTGTTCGACCTTAGTTCTAACGACCCTCTTTATAGTTATTGGAGTCTATACGTCTACTGTGGTGGGAATACCGTCTTTCACTTCTCCTTGATTTTTCGGAGAACTACTTTCACTTTCTCCTCTCACTTTTTCAACCGAATTTCGAGTTGTAAGTCTTTTGTTTCTAGTACCGTAGGCCAGAGTAGTGAGGTACCCTTTCTCTACCTCTTTGTCACCTTTGTCACGGTCTGAAATAAAAAACCCCGAGGTTTTAGTGACGTCTGTTACTGACGTCGGTACTTTAATTTTCTACGAGTGAGGAACCTTCTTTTCAATACTCGTTGGATCTATCGTATAATTTTTCGTCTCTGTAATGAAACGACTGATTCCAGGCAGATCAGTTCCGATATCAAAAAGGTCACCAGTAAATACCTACACTCTCAACCTGATACTTCTTCCGACTCACGGCTTCTTAACTACGCAAACTTGACACCACAACCTCTTCTGAGAACGCTCAGGGAACCTGACGTTCTTCTAGGTTGGTCAGGTAAGATTTCCTCTAGTTGGGCCCCTAAAGAAACCTTCCTTACTACGACTTCGATTTTGAGGTCATGAAACCGGTGGAGTACACTTCTCAACTGAGTAAACCTTTTCTGAGACTACGACCCTCCCTAACCCCCGTCCTCCTCTCCCCCTGCTGGTTCCTACTCTACCGACCTACCGTAGTGACTGAGCTACCTGTACTGAGACTCACTTGAGGTCCTCAACCAGTACCTGTCCCTCCGGACCGCACGACGCTAAGTACCCCAGAGTTTCTCAGCCTATGTTGACTCACTGACTTGTCTTGATTTCCGACGATTACGTCATCTTTTCATGGTTCTTCCTTAAGGTCTCATGAGACACCCGTTTTTGTCATTCGTTGTCCTCTTGTACAAACACGATCTTTACGGTTCTCAATGGAAACAGTAGTAAAAAACTCTATCTATGGATTCTTATGAGGTTCACTTTAATCTAAGACTTCGAGTCTTCTTTTTAGTTAATATTTGTATGTAGAACCTCTACAATCCTAATAATAAAAAAAAATTAAAATCTTTATCTTACTGAGAGATTTCATTTGGTAGTACTTACTTCTATCTTAACACGGACATCGACCGGGTAATCTTCGTAGGGTTAATATTAAGTACAAGATCTACATTATAAATGAATGTAGTTTGTTTATTTTTGGGAATAAACTTTTACAATCCTAAAATAAACCCGTAAATTACATAGTCTGATTTTTAGAAGTCCAGTAATAGTCCGAGAAGATAAAGTTAGTGTTGGTGTGGATAGTAAGTGAAGACGGTTGTGAAGAAAGTTTGTACAAAGTTGTCAAAGTAACAATAGTGGGAACAAGTTTGATGACAAGAGGTACATACGTAGTCTCTTTCTGAAAGTTGTCTCTCTATTTTAGTTCAATCAAATTAGAATCAAATGACTCTTAAAGATAGTACTGACACAACTTTAAAGAGTTTACTAAAAAAACATAAACAACTATACTAATACGTAAAAAGAAGAAATCGAACAACCGTACTACCTAATACAATTACAAAATTACAACGCGGTGGGAACGTATGGACCCTATTTAGGGAAAACCAACACCGTCAAAGAATCATAAAACAACTTCCAAAAATGTATGCACAAGCACTGTCTATGACCGAATCTCACAAGAGTTTAACAGAAACAAAAACAAGACCATCACTATGACCGGAATATTTTACTCAGTCCTCTAAAAGAGAGACGAAGACAGAAACCCTTCTCTAACACCTCTTAACCATGGGAATGATCCGAAAATGATAAAAGACAGTTGATTAAACGAGTTATAAGTATACAAATAAACAAATAATGGAAAGGAAGGAGGAGTCCTTACATTCGAGTTACTCTAATCCCAAGTTAGATAAAACTAATGAAATCGAAATGACGATCATGTTATGACCTGTGTTTCCTCCGTAAGTTTACAAACACCTTTTATTTATTTTCTCCCATATATATTATTCACGCACTCTCAACCTGACACTTCTTCCGACTCCCGGCTTCTTAACTACGGAAACTTGACACCATAACCTCTTCTGAGAACTCTCAGGGAACGTGACGTTCCTCTATGTTGGTCAGGTAAGATTTCCTCGAGTTGGACCCCTAAAGAAACCTTCTTTACTACGATTTCGACTTTGAGGTCATGAAACCGGTGGAGTACGGTTCTCAACTGAGTAACCTTTTCTGAGACTACGACCCTCCCTAAACCCCGTCCTCCTCTTCCCCTACTGGCTCCTACTCTGTCGACCTACCGTAGTGACTGAGCTACCTGCGCTCATACTCACTTGGGACCCTCAACTACTACCTGTCCCTCCGGACTACACGACGCTAAGTACCCCAGCGTTTCTCAGCCTGTGCTGACTCGTTGACTTGACTTGACTTGACTACGTGAATTATAATTAGATTAAATAAATGAATTATACACAAATAAGTAATCGATGTAGTTGGTAAAAAATTTTGCTCCATGTTTTCCTTTCTAAAAGTTGAAGGAATTTAGGTCTCACACTTGTCGTTAAATTTTAAAGGACAACTACTTATCGAAACACTAACATGTTACGACGGGGAATGATAAAGTCTAGAAACAGTTTAGTGGGATTTAAATAAAAGTTTCCAAATCTCTATTTTGAAGAACCTTTTAAAAAAAAAGATAAACAGTATCTACATAGACTTTACATCCAAATAATAAAATGACCGGACATGTTCTCAAAAGGTACCGTCTCAAAACAAGGTAACCTATTAATTCTACTATTTTATGTTCTCTAAAACGACTTAAGTCACTTACGACGAATACAAAGTTACTCGTAATTACTCGAAACATTAACAGGGTACCTCGTTTTGAGTATAGAGTAATCTAACTAAGGGTTTTACGGATTTCCACTCGTCTGTGTTGATATCTGTATATTCTATTAAAGGATGAATTAATCGAGAACTGAACTGTGGTGTCTATGTATAGGTCTTGATACCGAACTTTACTGTTTGAACAAAAACAATACTGTTCAGTTACTTTACCATCTTAAGTATTTCTCGAAGACACTCGTCAAATTCAGGTAAGAGACAATACAATTATTTAACCGTACAATACTGAACTAAGTGTCTTTTCTCTCATATTTCTGGTTCACAAATTTCTAAGGATTGAACTTGACTATAATGAAATATAAAACATATTTTATATCATAATCTTCATGGTGTACGTAAATAAGTCTACGTGTGTAGTCACCATAAACAACAAAAGTAATTCACCCACTAATCACGGTTCACCATCCTTTAAACGTATATTATAAAAAGAAAGATTATTTTTGAGACTTTAAACCTTGATAATAAAAACCCATACCTACTCTTTCAACTAATACACAAATTCAATGAAGGATATAATCGAACGATCACGATCGTATTGTTTTATCGTACTGACACACTGAATTTTTTATCTTCAAATAAAAGAGTTAAGACCTCGGACCTACAGGTACTACCTTCACAGTCGTCAAACGAGGACTCCTGATGAAGGAACTGTACGTATAACGACGGAAAAACTATACAAGAGGGAATTTGAAAGTGACCCACCCATGTAGGAACCATGGAGAAAGAGAAGACTATTCTTTCATTCAGTATACTCTACTAAAGTGGGAACACTGAAGTAAATCAAAGTCAACGAAGACGTTTCAGGGATAGAAGTTTAGATCAGTATAACGTACCGTGACCGTAAATCCCGAAGTTGTATAATTATTTTTCCTTTGTTAAGTCAGACCTTAAACGATTTATAGTGTGACCTTGATTCGCCTTCTAGTCATTAAACTTAAGTCGAGAAAAGTAGAAGTTTCAGATCTAAGGGTAAGACATAAGAGGTATTACATTTGAACGTACTCTAAGTCTCATTACCCATATTTCGATTTTTTGTAACTATATAAACTTCACAATTTACGTCAGTAATGTTGTTTACTTCTTTTTAAAGTTAAATAGACCATCAAAAATTCAAGAGTCATGAAAATTTTTCTAAAGAATATAGATTATTTCTTTGGGTTCGTCCTTATACGACTAGTTAGAATCAATAATTAACATGGACGTACCCCTTGTTATTAGAAATCCTTCGAAAACTTCAAGTTATAAAATTTGACCATTACATTTTAACGAGGGTTGTATATAAAAGTTTCTACTGTTAGATCAACGATAACAGTGAATCATATTGATTCTCCATCTTTTAAACTTCATATTAAGAATAATGGTCACCAATTATTTGATACAGAGTATTCTTATATCTTTTGTCCCTAAAGAAATCTTAACAAGATAGAAGAACCCCATTCGAATGTTCTGTTGACCAGATAAATTTCATGTATCTGTCGGAAAACCTTGAGTCTAATAATTTGAGGTTCGACAAGATTCGGACCTATCGGGTAACGGTGTACATGTATTTCGAGTGGGTGTGTGGTTTACCGTTGGGTGAGGTCATGAGAACGGACCTTTTAGGGTACCTACCTCCTCGGACCACCCGACGTCAGGTACCCCAGTACTTCTCAACCTGTGCTGACTCGCTGAAGGGAAAGTGAAAAGTGAAAGTACGTAACCTCTTCCTTTACCGTTGGGTGAGGTCACAATAACGAACCCTCTTAGGGTCCCTTCCCCCTCGGACCACCCGACGGTAGATACCCCAGCGTGTTTCAGCCTGTACTGACTTTGCTGAATCGTCGTCGTCGTTGTGTTATTTAATTATCACTTTTAGACACTTTAAAAGGTATCTCAAGTCTCTCAAAACTCAAAATTAGTGTTTAGAAATTTATACACCGATAAGTATATCTCTGGATACTTCACAGTGACTTGTTACTTTTTAGGAATACGAATAATTTCATAATATTACCGGAAAACCTGTGTTTCTTTAAATTAAGGGATAAGAGTATGATGGTACAAAGGTCTTTCGATGTATGTCAAAGATTCAGGGTTTAACATTCTTATTACTTTCTTTCATTGATAAGTAGATTATCCTTTAATATAGGGAATAGTACCGAGGACCTCGTATCATTTACGAACTGAATTAGCTAAACTAAAAGATAAACTAAAAGATTGATAAATCAATTCCAGACAGAGGTAGAGAACTCCGTTCAATGTACCTAAATGTCTAAAAAAAAAAAAAACCGTATCGTGTGAGAACCATAAAATATATCTCTTCTAGGTTATTTACTGACAATTTATTATTAATTACGAACTTAAAAATAAACGTATAATATAAACATTTTAAGGTTCAGTTCACTGAATCTCTTCTCCTTCTTTTTTGTTCCATGTATGGAACGATAAGTCATTAACAAAGATAACGAATAGTTGTCTGATCTTTGTCATAGGTTATTTCCTTATCTACTATAAATCAAATTCTTGTCGATTGAATATACGTCTCACGTAGTACTCTTTACGACCTGACCTTCTTTGTGTCCGACCTTAGTTCTAACGACCCTCTTTATAGTTATAGGAGTCTATACGTCTACTGTGGTGGTAATACCGTCTTTCACTTCTCCTTGATTTTTCGGAGAACTACTTTCACTTTCTCCTAACACTTTTTCAACCGAATTTCGAGTTGTAAGTCTTTTGCTTCTAGTACCATAGGCCAGGGTAGTAAAGTACCCTTTATCTACCCCTTTATCACCTTTGTCACAGTCTGAAATAAAAAACCCCGAGGTTTTAGTGACGTCTACCACTAACGTCGGTAATTTAATTTTCTGTGAATGAGGAACCTTCTTTTCGAAACTCGTTGGATCTATCGTATAAGTTTTCGTCTCTGTAATGAAACGGTTGATTCCAGGCAGATCAGTTCCGATACCAAAAAGCTCATCAGTACATACCTACACTCTCAACTTGACACTTCTTCCGACTCGTGACTTCTTGACTACGAAAACTTGACACCACAACCTCTTCTGAGAACTCTCAGGGAACCTGTCGTTTCTCTAGGTTGGTCAGGTAAGACTTCCTTTAGTCGGGACCCTAAAGAAACCTTCCTGACTACGATTTCGACTTTGAAGTCATGAAACCGGTGGAGTATGTTTCTCAACTGAATAACCTTTTTTGAAACTTCGACCCTCCCTAATCCCCGTCCTCCTCTTCCCCTGCTGTCTCCTACTCTACCGACCTACCGTAGTGACTGAGCTACCTGCACTCAGACTCACTTGAGACCCTCAACCACTACCTGTCCCTCCGGACCGCACGACGCTAAGTACCCCAGCGTTTCTCAGTCTGTACTGACTCGCTGACTTGACTTGACTTGACTTCAACTAAGTAATGGACACTACACAAAGAACACAGATCAAAGTCGAGTTTCTTACCCTTTGACGTCAAATTTCTAAGAACGAGAAAAAATACTTGAAACAGTACGTATTAATAAGAACATAGAATACATTGTAGAGGTTATTAAACATCAGTCTCTTAAAAGTCCAACTGAATCATACGGTAACATAATTTTTCTGTTGAAGTCTCTTTTTGTTATTACAGAAAAGTTTCTATCGAAAATTAAGTAAGTTATTAATACACGGTCCGTTAGATGATTCAAGAACATTTTATAAACACTTGTTATGTTTAAGGACGGGAACATCCATTGTCTCATTTTATATATATGTGTTTATTTTGTCGGATAAATTTCTACGGTTGATGATACTTTTTTATATTACTCGTCTTCTCCAGTTTATCCAGACCCGACCCATTTATATTCTGTCTCTCATCATTGAGAAAGACACTTTGACTTTTCACTCACTTTATCAACCCTCGACTCTTTCAGTTTCTTACAAACTTCTTTCAGAGAAGATTCGTCTCTCTTACCGATGTTCTGTATTTTATTTCTGTCGTTCTTCTGTCTTCCCAAAGTCTCATTATTTCCCATTTTCATCTTATCCACTTCAGTGTGTCAGTCTCTCTAATGTAAAATTTACGACTTACGACATTAGATTAAGATATTCGATCATTTATAACCGAAGGTTAATACGACAATAAAGAAATCCCGTAAACGATAATGAATAACATAAGGATCACGTACAGTAACGTGGACGGTGTCTCATCAACTGACTACTTTGACTTCTTAGTTAGTGATCCTATGACTAATACATTAAAAACACGGTTTTTGTTTTGGACTAAAGATTTTGACTATTAGATTTTATGGTTTATAAATTAAGTAATTATTCGAAAAAAAAACATAATTATGTAAAACTAACGATACTGAAACAGTAAAAACATCCTTTATAGAGTCTCTATAATACCCATCTTGTTATCTCCTTTTCTAAGAGTATGTCGAGATGTGTTTTTCTCTTTTCTTTTTTTCTCTTTCTCTTTCCGTCTCTACCTCCCCCTCTCTCTCTCGTTTACCCTTCTCTAAAACAGTTAAAAATTCATGTCAGGGAGAAACATAACCGTTTCCTAACCAGGGTCTTGGGTCGGTTCTACTTTTGTTAGACGTCTATAAGTTCAGAGTATTAGTCGGGAGAGATAAACGTAGGTGTTCAAGTTGATTTAAACCTAGTACTGTATCCATCATGTACTAGGTCTCAAACAACACAGACTCCTGTCCCTCCCGATCGACATGTCTAAACCTAAATTTTTAGTGTAAGACAGAAACAAATAGAAGTTAATCCAAAGACTTTTACTATATTGATTTTAGGTTAGGTTGAACAAACCTTTGAAGTTAATAGTGGGAGATAAAATAAGAGGGTTTCATTTTCTCTTTGTAGAAGTACGTAATGACCTTTATATAGGGTACGGGTAGTATTTACCCTCGGTTTCTCGACTAACCGATATATATATATATATATATATATATATATATATATATATATTATCTATTATCTATTCAACTTTGTGATTAAACTATATACCCTTCTATAAAAACAATTCTATACTTTATAAAGGTATTAACGTTAAAAGGATCCCGGGACTTTCTCTACCCTGATGGTCTGGTGGCCTGGACACAGAACTCTTTAGACATACGTCCAGTCCTTCGTTGTCAATCTTGACCTGTACCTTGTTGTCTGACCTAGATTTATCCCTTTTCCTCATGTAGTTCCTATATATAATAGTGGGACGAATAAATTGAATATACGTCTCATGTAGTACTCTTTGTGATCCGACCTTCTTCGTTTTCGACTTTAATTCTAACGACTCTCTTTATAGTTATTGGAGTCTATACGTCTACTGTGGTGGGAATACCGTCTTTCACTTCTCCTTGATTTTTCGGAGAACTACTTTCACTTTCACCTCTCACTTTTTCAACCGAATTTCGAGTTGTAAGTCTTTTGTTTCTAGTACCGTATGCCAGGGTAGTGAAGTAACCTTTATCTACCCCTTTGTCACCTTTGTCACAGTCTGAAATTAAAAACCTCGAGGTTTTAGTGACGCCTACCACTGAACGTCGGTACTTTAACTTTCTACGAACGAGGAACCTTCCTTTTAATACTGGTTGGATCTATCGTATAAGTTTTCGTCTCTGTAATGAAACGGTTGTTTACAGGTAGATCAATTCCGATACCAAAAAGGTCATCAGTACATACCTACAATCTCAACCTGACACTTCTTCCGACTTGCGGTTTCTTAACTACGAAAACTTGACACCAACCTCTTCTGAGAACTCTCAGGGAACCTGACGTTCCTCTAGGTTGGTCAGGTAAAATTTCCTCTAGTCGGGACCCACAAGTAACCTTCCTGACTACGACTTCGACTTTGAGGTTATGAAACCGGTGGACTACACTTCTCGACTACGACCCTCCCTAAACCCCGTCCTGCTCTTCCCCTACTGTCTCATACTCTACCGACCTACCGTAGTGGCTGAGCTACCTGTACTCAAACACACCACTACCTGTCCCTCCGAACCGTACGACGTTAAGTACCCCAGCGTTTTTCAGCCTGTTCTGACTCGCTGACTTGACTTGATATATAAGGTATGTATCCATCGTTATCGTAAATGTATAAACTCTTTTTATAGTTAAGTACTCGTTCAAATTGATTTGAAATGTTATAATATTTAATATCGTATTGACTTTTCCACAAAAGATACTCTAATCTACTACAATACCACTGAACCCTTATAATATCGTAAAGTCTCAAAAAAAACATGAATCTAAAGGAGTCTATACTTTCACTATATACAAAAACTTGAATAATATAATATAACCATATATCAACTAATTGTTACAATGTCTCTTCCATTACCGTGGGGTGAGGTCATGAGAACGAACCTTTTAGGGTACCTGCCTCTTCGGACCATCCGAGGTCAGGTACCCCGACGATTCTCGACCCGTGCTGACTTGCTGAAGTGAAAGTGAAAGTGAAAGTACGTAACCTCTTCCTTTATCGTTGGGTGAAGTCACAAGAACGGACCTCTTAGGGTCCCTGTCTCCTCGGATCACCCGACGGTAGATACCCCAGAGTGTCTCAGTCTGTACTGACTTCGTTGAATCGTCGTCGTCGTCGTTATTACACTATCACAGTCCACATGTCGTTTCACTAAGTCAATATAATGTATATATGTATATATAACAAGAACAACAAGTCAACGGGTCAGTAAAGACTAAGAAACACTAGGGTACCTGACGTCGTACGGTTTGGAGGGACTGGGAGTGGTAAAAGACTCAAACGGGTTTAAGTACAAGTGACGTAGCCACTACGACCGGTCAGTAATATAGGAGACTATGGGAGAAAATGAAGACGGGAGTCAGAAAAGGTCGTAGTCCCTAAAAAGGTTACTCAACGAACAAGCGTAGTCTACTTGTTTTATGTCCTCGAAGTCGGAGTCACAGTCAGGAAGGTCACTTATAAGTCCCAACTAGAGGAAATTCTAATTGACCAAACTAGAGGAAGGATAGGTTCCCTGAAGGTCCTCAGAAGAGATCGTGGCTTCAACCTTCCGTAGTTAAAAAACCATAAGACGGAAGAAAGACCAGGTCCAGAGTGTTGACACACACTGACGACCTTTCTAGTATTGGAACTGATATCCCTGGAAACACTCGTCTCATTACAGAGACGAAAGTTGTGTGAAAGATCCAAACAGTAACGAAGGGACGGTTCTTTGTTGACAGAAGACTAAAGTACCGACGTCAATGGTAGGTGTCACTAAAGCCTCAGGATCTTCTCCTTTAGACAGTTATGAAGGTGGAAAGGGGGAGACAAACGACACGTCAATACCCTGGTATTAGAATTAGAAACTTTTTTTTTATGAATCAGAATTCGGTCGAAAAAGTAAAAGAAGAAACTGGGAATAATTCCCCGAGAAATCGAGGAGAAGTGAAAGACGGTAATCCCACTATAGTAGGTGTATAGACTTCGAGAACTACAAAGAGGACGGATAGAACTAAGGTCGAACATTGAGTAGGTCGGGTCGTTATATATGCACATATGTAAGAAAGAGTTTAAGAAAAAGGGTAAATCTACCAATATATTATAACTCGTCTCAAGTGACACAATATTATCATTCAGAAACAACCGATAGGTAAAATTTATATCGTCACATACGTGCAGTTAACCTCTTCCTTTACCGTGTCGTGAGATCATACGAACGGACCTTTTAGGGTACCTGTTTACTCGGACCACCCGACGTCAGGTACCCCAGTGTTTCTCAGTTTGTACTGACTCTCTGATTGTGTATGTACAGTTAGGACTTCAGGTATGATAGGGAAGGAAGGTGGGAAGGAGAGACCACCGACATTTAGGGAAGGGATACAGACAGTAAGAAAAATGTAAAAGATCCATTTAATATATTAATAATTATTAAATAACAATCTGAGACGAACATTCTCTTTATAGTATACTATAAACTATAAAATTATAAAAATCAAGATCAAGACACTTTTTACAGCAACCACTAAACTAACCCTAACGTAACTTAGACATCTAGTGAAACCTATCATGTCAGTAAAACTGTAATTACTAAGAAGGTTAGGTTGTTGTACCATATAGAAAGGTAGACACAACAGACAAAAAAAACAAACAAACAATCAAAACAAAATTAGTCATAGAATGTCAAAAGTCTCATGTTCAAAAACGAAGGTGTCTATAGAAATGAGGATCATAAAATAAGAAACACTACACTACATTTACTCTTAGAGAAGTAACGAGAAAAACTAGAAAACAACAATTACGTATCTTTACGTTGTCTAAAGACACATAATTAAAACATAGGACGTTGAAATGGTTTAAGTAACTACTCAAAATCATCAAAGGACCATCGTAGAAATTCTAAAAGATACATATCATAGTACGGTAGACGTTTGGCACTGTCAAATAAAAGAAGAAAAGGTTAAAATATAATAAAGAAAAGGAAGAGACTAACGATATCGATCCTGAAGGTTTTTATACAACTCGTTTTCACTACTCCCACCTATAGGAACAGAACAAGGACTATTATCTCTTTTACGATACTACAATCGACATCCACACAACATATAACGGAAATAGTACAACTCCATACAAGTGACACGCGGGTTAAAAATCTGTCAAAAATGGTGTTTGCCCACAACTTAAAACAGTTTTCGAAAAAGACGTGAATCACTCTATTAGTGTACAAAACATGAATGAGTCAAACAACCATACCACATAGTGTGACTAAGTAGACAGCTATGACTTTTTAGAAACGTAGGGACCTTATTTATAGTGAACACTAGTCACTAGTACTAACCACATACTATAAAAATTACACAGCAATTTAAGTCTAACGATCATAAAACAACTACTATAAGGGTAGATATTTATAGATAATATAACAATTTATTATTGTATAATTAATAAATATGAATTAACACGTATATTATTTAAATATATAGTATTTATATTATGTTAGTTAATAACTAATTACGTAATTATAAATTAATTATATTATGTATATCATAACATCATGTTAATAAACAATTATATTACGTTAATTATCTTAAAATATAATAATATGATTAATTATGTAATAACAATAATATATTACAAATAATTAGTAATACTATTTATAATTTATTTATACCATAATTATGTAACGATAATTATTTCTTGAGATATAAGTAGTGACTATAACTCAAAATTAAAAGAAAAGAACACCATATAAGAGTCTAAAACCATCTTTCCACTACCCGGAGTATCTTACTCAAACCCTTAAAAGGAAGGAAACGTTAAAAAACTTTGTCAAAGTCTTTCTATTCATAATCGAGCAGAGATTTACAAACTATCTTAAGTGGACATTTCAGTAGTCAGGTACCTGAAAACAAACATTCTAAAAATTGGTATTAAATAATAACCAAACAAGCATAAAAGATAAAGAAAGACCAAGTCAGAACCTTCCAGCATATAAAGAATCCTAATAGGTAAAGAAGGTGCAACAGGTTAATAAAACCGAATGTCAACGTACAATTCAAGTCAAGTCAACGAATCAGCACAGACTGAGAAACGTTGGGGTACTTAGCGTCGTGTGGTCCGGAGGGACAGGTAGTGGTTGAGGGCCTCAAGTGAGTTTGAGTACAGGTAGCTCAGTCACTACGGTAGGTCGGTAGAGTAGGAGACAGCAGGGGAAAAGGAGGACGGGGGTTGGGGAGGATCGTAGTCTCAGAAAAGGTTACTCAGTTGAGAAGTGTACTCCACCGGTTTCATAACCTCAAAGTCGAAGTCGTAGTAGGGAAGGTTTCTTTAGGGTCCCGACTAGAGGAAGTCTTACCTGACCAACCTAGAGGAACGTCAGGTTCCTTGAGAGTTCTCAGAAGAGGTTGTGGTGTCAAGTTTTCGTAGTTAATAAGCCGTGAGTCGGAAGAAATATCAGGTTGAGAGTGTAGGTATGTACTGGTGTCCTTTTTGGTATCGGAACGGATCCACCTGGAATCAGCCGTTTCATTACAGCGACGCAAACTTATACGACAGATCCAACCAGTATTGCAAAGAAGGTTCCTCATTCACAGAAAATTAAAGTACCGACGTCAGTGGTAGACGTCACTAAAACCTCGGGGGGTTTTATTTCAGATTGTGACAAAGGTAACAAAGGGTAGATAAAGGGTACTTCACTACCCTGGTACATCATCAGAGAATAATAGGAAACATAAAATACTTGGACCTAGTGCTGAATAGTCAAGGTAAATATAAAAATTTGTTGGTCAAAAATCAAAGTAATTAGAAACGATAACAAAGGAAAGAAAGATAAAGCAAATAATGACGAAACAAAAAGGTACTAAATAAAGGAAGATGATCGAAATCCAAAACGAACCAAAAGAAAAGACTTACGAAATCCATATATCGATTCAACAAACTTTAAAAAGAACAAAGGATTCCATTCTAATTTCACAATCAGTGAGTCAACACAGACTGAGAAACTCTCGGGTACCGACATCGGGCGCCCCGAGGAGACAGGTACCCTAAGAGGTCCGTTAATATAATCTCACCCAACGGTAAGGGAAAAGGTCCCGTGGAAGGGTTGGGTCTCTAGTTTGGACCCAGAGGGTATAACCTCAACCTAAGAAATAGTGGGCTCGGTGTTCTCTTCGGGGTTCCATTCTAACACGACAATATTTGAAGGGAGAATCTTGACAAAAACGACTTAGGGTATCTTAAACATAGTTACGTGAAAGTAAAATTAAACAAAGATTCACAGAAATTTTAAAGGAGAAACTAAAGAAGTCATTAGATAACGAACAAATCATTGTATAACGAATCGGAGGTACACAAAAACAAAAAATGTAAAAAAAAAAAAAAAAAACGGACATCAACTAAAGATTAGAGTATGCTGACACCAGTCTTTTCTACGAACTTTACTAAAGTTGAAAGAATTTTAAATGGCTCGAAGTGAAACACCGGGTCGTGTATCAGTATAGACCTGTATACTGACACCAGACACAAGTGAACTCTTCTTACACATAAGACGACAAAAAACCTACCTTACGAGAAATTTATAGTAATTTAACGAAATCAGATTAGACAGTAAATTCAGGACTCAAAAGAATAACTAGAAGACAGACCTACTCGATAGGAAAATACTTTCATCCCATAATTCAGAGGAGTAGTAACACCACAATGACAACTAAAGAGGGAAATACCAACAATCATAAACGGAATACATAACTCCACGAGGACACAACCCACGTGTATATAAATGTGAACGATAAAAAAGAAGACCCCAACTGTGAAGTTATTAAGACATTGTAGAAAGAAACAAAGAATATTGTGAGAAATAAAATTTCAGATAAAACAGACTGTACTCATAACGATGAGGTCGAAAGAAAACTACAGGTAAACTTACTTTATAGAAAAAAAAAAAAGTAGGGAAATCAAAATAAAAATCAGACATCTACAGGGACCCAGACTTAACTCAGAGAATATCTGTTGTATAGGTATATACATGTATATATCTATAAACGTACACACCCACACATATGTATATATATAGAGTAAGACATCGGTTTGTCAGTAAGGTACAGAAGAAAACAAACCTCGTAACTTGGGTAAATGTAAATTCCATTAATACCTGTCTATACGAACACACAAGGGGAACGAAAAAAGAATTAACAAAACTTAAACAAAAACATCCAGTAAAAAGAAGGGAAGGAGACAAGAGAAGAGAACACCAAACTACTGGTAGAAATCTCAATACAAACCCAACGAAAAAGGAAAAAGACACACATAGATAACATCGAAACCCCAAACAAGGGTACTCCGACACAATATTGTCAGATATGTACTTTTTCGAACAAAATTCAACGACCAGAGAAAGGGTGGATCTCCTCAACAAAATCATAAGTAATGTTTCAACTAGACCAACACACTTAAAAGAATCGAAAATGAACAGATATTAATAAAATTTAAAAAAGGTATTTTAGACTTACTCTTCAAATAACCCATCTCATAAGAACCAATATTGAACAAGGGAAAGTGGTAAAATTGGTATAACACGATGAAGTAAGACCGGACGTCTCAACGGTAACTCTTTAGTCGGTTATTATAATGCACTCAAAGAGACATATAGAAAACAGTAAAAAGTGAATAACGAAAATTATAAAAAAGGAACCGAAATTAAAACAGTTAAACTAATAATACGTAGAGTCGTAAAAGTAGGAACTTAAATAGGACGAACCCCGAGACACAAAAGACCTGAACCAACTGATAAAGAAGGAGAGTCCCTTTAAAATTTGATAATAGAAAAGTTCATAAAAGAGTCCGGGAAAGAGAGAAGAGGAAGACCCTAAGGATCTTTCAATTACAACCACGTAAATCATAAAGGTTTCTCCTGGAGTCTGACTATATTAAAAAAAAGTAGGGAAAAGAAAAAAAAAAAAGAAGTCACCGTCACTAAAGGTAGTAAGACAGAAGCTTCAGTGGATGACAAGACGGACAATCAGACGATAACTAAGGACGATCACCTAAAAAAGTTAAATCAATAGTGTAATAATTAAACAAACAAAAAAAGAAATCAAGAAGATGTATAAACAATTTTTAAAGTACGTACAAGAGTTAGAAGAGGAGGTAAGATAAAGGTTGTAGGACTAGTAGAAGTGATAGTGATGAGACTTAGTAAAACGAATTCCAACGAATAGAGATGAAGGATGACAAAAGAGACTGACACTAACCAAAAGTAAAACCTCTAACACCCTAATATCAAGAACGAAGTCGAGAATGATAAGACTACCTGTTTTCCGGATACGTTCAAAGGACAACCCTCATTTACCGACACCCCTTTTGACCCAGAACGAGAGTCATTAGTAATTAGGTCAAAAGACAACTACCCACCCCGACACGAGGTAGGGAAATTCAACAAACCGGACTCGACCGGGTCAGGACCTCAGATGTCCGAGATACTATCCCGATTTCCTTCGGACGATTTACTGAAGTCGGTACTTTAATTTTCTACGTACGTGGAACATTCTTTTAGATAATGTTAGGATCTGTGTAAATTTTTCGTCTGTAACGTAACGTCAGTTTCGATGCCAAAAATGTCATCAGTGTGTAATTAAACTCTTGACTTGTATTTCTTCTGACCTACGGTTTCTTGACTCGAAAGTTTGACACCACGACCTCTTCTGAGAACTCTCAGGGAACCTGACGTTCCTCTAGGTTGGTCAGGTAAGACTCCCTCTAGTCGGGACCCTAAATAAACCTTCCTTACTACGATTTCGACTTTGAGGTTATGAAACCGGTGGAGTACACTTCTCAACTGAGTAACCTTTTGTGAGACTACGATCCTCCCTAACCTCCGTCCTCCTCTTCCCCTACTGTCTCCTACTCTACCGACCTACCGTAGTGGTTCAGTTACCTGTACTCAAACTGACTTGAGACCCTCAACCACTAACTGTCCCTCCGGACCGTACGATACTATGTACCCCAACGTTTCTCAGCCGGTGTTGACTCGTTGACTTTACTCGACTAGGAGACTATCTCTTCCTAGTTTCCGAATACCTTCGAAGGACTACTCTCTCTGACTGACTCCCCCTTTGACCTAGAACTAGAGTACCTTCCCCGGTACGAGTCAAGTCAAGTCAAGTCAAGTCAGTGAGTCAGAACGGGTTGAGAAACGCTGGGGTACTTAACGTCGTACGGTCCGGAGGGACAGGTAGTGGTAGAGGGTCTCAAGTGGGTTTGAGTATAGGTAGCTCAACCACTACGGCAGGTGGGTAGAGTAGGAGACAGCAGGGGTAAAGGAAGACGGGGGTTAGGGAGGGTCGTAGTCTTAGAAAAGGTTACTCAGTTGAGAAGGGTACTCCACCGGTTTCATGACCTCAAAATCGAAATCGTAGTAAGGAAGGTTTCTTGTGGGTCCCGGTTAGAGGAAATCTTACCTGACCAACCTAGAGGAACGTCAGATTCCCTGAGAGTTCTCAGAAGAGGTTGTGGTGTCAAGTTTTCGTAGTTAAGAAACCGTGAGTCGAAAGAAGTGTCAGGTTGAGAGTGTAGGTATGTACTGATGACCTTTTTGGTATCGGAACTGATCTACCTGGAATCAGCCGTTTCATTACAGAGACGAAAAGTTATACGATAGATCCAACCAGTATTGAAAATAAGGTTCCTCATTCGTAGAAAATTAAAGTACTTACGTCAGTGGTAGACGTCATTAAAACCTCGGGGGGGGGGGTTTTATTTCAGACTGTGACAAAGGTGACAAAGGGGTAGATAAACGGTACTTTACTACCCTGACCTACGGTACTAGAAGCAAAAGACTTACAACTCGAAATTCGGTTGAAAAAGTGAGAAGAGAAAGTGAAAGTAGTTCTCCGAAAAATCAAGGAGAAGTGAAAGACGGTATTTCTACCACAGTAGACGTATAGACTCCAATAACTATAAAGAGGGTCGTTAGAACTAAGGTCGAACACAAAGAAGGTCGGGTCACAAAGAGTACTACTGTCCGACAAATCACCCCGATTAAAGTCTGAGGTCCTCTCGAGTACGGTTACTCAAGAAGGGTCTTGGTGACAACGGTCACAGAAACAGACGTACCACTCTATGTTAGTGGAAAACAGAATCTTCCTCCACGAGGTTGTGGTCGTCCGTCCAGATCAGGTTAGAGATACGCCCGTTAAGAAAAAAGGGAAACCAAGACCTAACGCGTAATGGTAAACACACGGGAGGTTCTCACCTAAAAGATAAAGAGAGTCAGGACACCTTCAGGACGTTAGTTTAGGACGACCGGGAGTTTTGGTGTAAGAGATCCCCTGACGAGGAGGAGGATAATGGTTGGGGGTGGGGTGGGGTCATACGTTTCCGACAACATCCCGAATCTTGAACGTGAGGTCAACACCATGTTAACAAGAGACCAGATACCTAACGGGTGAACCACCTATACCATTACTAAATCAGAGACAACGGTACGAGTGTGATAGAACTGTATCGAATAGGAAACAGGTACCTACATCCCATAGAAAGGACCATCCAAGGTCGTAAAGAAACAACTCCCGACAAGTCGTCAATCAACACTAAGGTCACAAGAACATTTTCAACACTCGTTTGTAGTAAGATGAGACGGTAGAGTTCGATTAAAGGTTTCACTATATATAAAAATTTCTTAAAAAACAGTGTTTAACGTAATAAGGAAAAATTTTGTATTTTTCATATATGTAAATGAATAATGTGAACACATATACAGGCAGATACACAGTATTTTAACAAATTTATAAGTACGTTGAGATGTAAGTTTGAAATATCATATTAATTTGTAGATATTAAATGAATCCCAATACTACAAAAGTGGAGACTTAACACTCATGATATTCTAATCCTCTAACGATGTGATTAATAAGAACAAGAATTTATCATTCTATTAATAATGTCCTTATAAGATAAGTTTTACTTTTAACCTAGGTGGGAGACCGTTTGAATTTAATTCTTAGAAAAGAAAAGTAAAAACTTTCTACAAGAAGAAAATAGGATAAATTTACGTATAAAATAACAATCTTAATCGTTGAGGTAATTATCCTCTGAGGTGTAATCCATTCCTTAATTAGTTACACCGATATGATGAACATTGGTTTAAAACTTCAATAAGGTACATGTTTATTATCAAGGTTATGTATGACTAAGACGACTGAAACGAGTCGATTTATATGTGTAATTCCATCCGTCAGTCTTGTCGTAGTCGATCCAACTTTCAATAATTGTGTAAACTTTATTATCTTCTAGGTTTGATACTTCCTGTAGTTATAAAACGACTTTTTAATAATAATAAAAAATGGCTTGATGACGGGTACTTGGGGTCCGACTTGACTTGTAAGGGACCAATTTCAGGGTGACATATAACTTGTGTAATCACATTTTATAGAAATTACAAACAATGTTGATTAAGACTAAGACGCACACAGACGGGAATTCCTGTCATTGATACATAATGAGTAATAACAAAACAACAACGACAAATCAACGGTTCAGCACAGGTTGAGGAACGTTGGGGTAGCTGACGTCGGGTGGACCGAGGGGACAGATACCTTAAGAGATCCGTTCTTATGACCTCACCCAAATTATTTGTCCATCCGTGTATACGTGTGTACGTGTGTGTGTGTGTGTGTGTGTGCATAATGTACGAGTGAGTGAGAGTACCCCAACTTAGGTACCGATGTAATGAATACTCTCACGGTATATCGTGTAAACCGAGTTTCAGAAGACACCACTCTTTTGTTCCTCTATCTATTCGGTGTTACTAAGTATTGTCCAAAACTAATGAAGACCAGGGTAAATAAACTCTGTATGGTCAGTATCTTAAGGACGGAGGGACATTCCCTCTGGTTAGTACTATTTTGTGACCTAACTATAAATCAATAGTGTGTGACAGGGACCGTGTTAAAAAAAAAAATAACCGAAGTCTTCACAGGAGGGTTTCTCTGACGTTCGTAGTCCCTATTTTTATGTGTTAAAACAAAAACATAGAAAGGACCTTATTGTCTTATTATCTACAGCATTTATAGATTGTACCGAACATAAAACCTTGAATAAAAAAACTTTCAAAAAAAAAAGGAAAGGTTTTGACATGACTAGTGACATTTATAGGTGAACATATAAAAAGTACATTCTTAATTCACCTCTATAATCTTTAGAAAATAACCAACTACAATAATTTTGACCAAAGAAACTCCCCCTCCTTCCTCAACAATTCTACATCCATTCTACACGTGTAGTCTTAAGGAACTCCATAAAAAGATCCACATATACGATCATGAAGTGGGAACCTTTCATTACACAAACCATGTATCAAAACCCTCATTAATAAAAAATTTTTCAATAAAATTAATAACGAATTTGAGGGTACAGACTCTTATTAACAATTTGGGAGATTCAAAACTTCTTAATTTGTTAAAATTGTCAAATCCTTAACGAAACTGTAGGAATGGTTTGAAAACCTTGTACCTTTTAGTCTTTTAGTACACTTACTAAATAAATACACTTACCGATGTAAACCATAAAACTACGGAGTTCAATTAGTACTAAAATGAAAGAGATAAACCTCTCAGTTCTTGCTTTATTTAACAAAATGATACAAGTGAGAATACGATACTAAGATTCCTCACCATAACTAAGTAAAAGATATATTAGACCTAACACACGGTCTTTTTAACGGAACGAAGATTTTAGTTTTGATGTAGAGTTTGGAGTCGGAGAAAACACCAATAAACGTTCAATAGAAGTTACACCCCTTTTCACTACATATAGTGAAAGTTCAGACCTAGTTTTCATTTGTTTGTCTTTTGTGTAAGTGCTAAGATAGGGGGAGTCGGATTAAACCTATTTATTTTGTGATTTCAATATAATTTATACTCTTAGGATAATTTACCTTTTTCAGACGTTGGAACTTATTACTCAAACCCCTCTAAAAGTGGTTCTCCTGGACGTAATGAGACCTTGTACCTCTTCTTCATTTGAAAAGTCCTGGTTCAGTGACTCAAAACTTCAAATATACGGAGTAGTCAACCATAATAGATTTGAGAATTAGCTTAGCTAAATGAATAAACTCCGTTAGTAATCATTTAACATAGATTCATAATTTGGAATGACAAAAATTTTGGACATGTAAGAAAATCCTTACACAGAACACCCGAAACACCGTAATTTAAAGTAATCCAAAGGTGACGATGTAGAAGGGACCGTTCATGTTCATAGATCTATACACATTAGCTTTAATGTAAATAAAAAAGTCAGGTTTAACAATTGAGACATGAAGGTCCCTTACTCATACAAATAGACGTAAGTTATCTATACTCTAGCCACGACCCACAAGTAACCTTCCTGACTACGACTCCGGCTTTGAGGTTATGAAACCGGTGGAGTACACTTCTCAACTGAGTAACCTTTTCTGGGACTACGACCCTCCGTAACCCCCGTCCTCTTCCCTTACTGTCTCCTACTCTACCGACCTACCGTAGTGACTGAACTACCGGTACTCAGACTCACTTAAGACCGTCAACCACTACCTGTCCCTCCGGACTGGGGGGAATATCCCAACGTTTCTCAGTCTATACTGACTCACTGACTTGACTTGACTTATCTATGTATATGTGTACGTGTCTCTGAATGTGTGTTGATTAAGATAGAAGTGGTATATTAATTAATATTTTACTCAACTTCTGTGTTGTAGTGTAGTAGTCGTAGTTAAAACGAACTCCGTTAAACTTCGTAAACATATCTGATCGTTACGAGTGGGAAAAGGTGACCCTGTACGTATCGACTATTTTAAGTGTACTTAGAATGCAAGGGTTACCAAGACCGTATTGATTCTCTCTGACGACCAATACGTGTAAAGTTATCGAAATTAAAGTAAGTAAAGGGAAGGAGAGTTTTTTGGTATACTTAGTCGGACTGTAATTTCGTTACCGGAGACTTTTCAAGATTAGTTCATTTAGTGAATGAAAGTCGAAAATTTTATTTAGGGAGTTTTTAATCAATAGAATTGTTACTAATTAATTTTTGATTAATACCCCCCCCGCTAAGATTCTACCACCTCCTTATCTTACCCCTCTGTGAAAGAGAGGGTGTTTAAGTAATTTTCTGGTAAACTTGCGACTCGTTTATGGTGTTTTGTTGAAGACTTACGACCACCTCTTGTGGTCCGTGGGTCTTTCCGTCGGGTAACAGAAGTTTTCCTCCATCCTGTTTTATATTTTCTATTTTTCTCTCTGTTTCCTCAATCCTTACCTCTGGGTATACCCCTCCCTTAGAATTTTCTTCTCTTCAAAAGTTTGTGGTCCTTTGAGAGAGTGACCACCCAGACACCCCTCAAAACCTTAGAGTCTCCCGTCGTATTGACCCTCCTTTTTTATTTATTTATTTGGGTGTCTAATGTACGGATTTACGTTGAGGGTCGCCTCTTCATCGGGTCTTCGAGTGTAGACAGTCGTTCTCCCTCGACTTGTCCCTCCGCACCCGACGTACCGAATCCCATTCCTGGTCGGACTTACGGGACTCCCGTTAGACTCCCTCGATTACACTCTATCGTTGGGTTTGACACCCTATCGGTCTCTCCAATTTTTTTTTTTTTCTTTCTCTCTCTATTGAAAGGACACTTTTCGAGATTGTATTCCGTGACGGCCGGGTGAGTGTCTTGTTTCCTGACTCACTTATAGTTCCCTCTCAATCGACCGACACCTAGCCGGGTATGGGGCGGTCTCCCACCCTCTATCCACCCGCTGTCGGTCTCGGTCTTCCGTTCCCCGTTTGAACCGGGGTCTCTACCGTAAGGGATGGTTTGACGCTCGTCCGAGGTTCAACGATTAGTTCAGAAGGACCCTAGGACCAGTAAACTGTAGACGTTCCTCCCAGTGTCGGTCTCTAGTCAAGGGGTCTTCTCTGTGTACCGTGTGGACTCTTCCACGAGGGTGACTCGTTGGTCCTTTGGTTCACCGACCCGGGTCCCTCCACTATTCTGTGTGCCGTGGACCCCTCTCACTCGAATGATTCCTGGACCAGCGGACTCGACGAGTCTGGACCCTTCCCGTACCTTACGTCCGGATTGACTCAGACACGGAAACCCCTCATGGGCTCTTGGACTTGGAGTCGCCGTATCTAGACCCTTCCAGTGTGTTGGGTCCCGGGTGTAATCTGTCAAGGGGACGTTTCGTTGGACCTCGGACTCGTCACATCAGGCCCTTTCGTGTGTGTGGTACTCGTCCCCGTTTGGGTCACACCGGGTCTGTGACGTTCGTGAGGGATGTGTACGGTCACTATAAACAAACGTCACAAGGAGGGATGGGAGTCGTGTTGACTTGTTCACTCGGATTTATTTAATGGTAGAAGTGGAGGAACGTAGTCCCACCTTCAATCTATGACTTCTCTACACGTTTGTCTCCTTCGGTTGTATTTGATTCTCCCATGTCGAAATCTTCACTGTCCACGTTGTCTGATTTTGGGACATCAATCGTGACGCCATGTAACCTTCCCTACATATCTGGAACTCTTCTTCATGTTCCACCTTGCTCCTTACTAGACTTTGACTTGACTGGTGTGTAACGGGAGTTGTCGAGGTCTCTTTAAGGATCTATATAAAATGATAATAGTAAAAATTTAATTTTTTTAATCAAGAAATAATGAGGAAATTAAAAAGTAAAAATTTTGGATGGCAATGGAACTTTTTTTTCTGGTATAAAAATTTCGTTTAAAGTATTAAAAATTATATTGAAAACGTTAAAAAAAAATTATAAGATAAAAACTCACTGATTGGTAATGAGATCTACAAATTAGAAACGAAAAACCATAAACAATAGTTGAGATATGGAAATTTTTAGGTTAGAAGTCATGGGTAAAATTGAATCCTCACACTAATGACTGAACTAACGAGAGAGGAGAAAACTGAGAGGAAAAAGAGGGGGTCCAGTGGAGACAGAGGAGGGAGGGGGAAGAGAAACCCACAAGACCCGACTCTTTTGAATCCCTTGACTAGTGTCCGATATAACCAGAGAGAAGAAACTGAGGGGGAGGAGAGGAGGACCAGTGGAGATAGAGGAAGGAGAAGAGAAGAGATACCTTGAGGGACTTGGAGAGACTCACACGGTCTGACACCTCTCGTTTATTTCTTGACTAATGACCGATCTATGAGAACGGGGAACACTAGGGGGGAGAAGAGGAGGACCAATGGAGATTGAGGGAGAAGGGAGAAGAGAAGAAGTACATTAAGACACTTGGAGAAACCCACAGTGAGTGACACCTCTTAGTAAAGTGGTAATTGGATCTACAAAATAGTAGTCACGACATACCTACCTCTTCAGAACTCCGATGATATTCTTATTCTGACTTTCGGTCTCCGTCCTCCGAATTTGAAATCTTGTTGTCTTTTGAGGACTGAGGTCCCGGTAAATAACTGTTTTCCAGTAGGTTTTCGGAGGTATGGATGTGTATTTGGTTCAAGGTGGGTTCTCGGTTGTTTAAAGTCTCGTGTTGTATGGTTCGATTAAGAGGTTGTTTTGTCCTTGTATTGGGACTCGTCTTTTTGTCCACGGGTTTTCAGTGTGGTTTGGGTATCTTTGGAGTTTTCAGTGATGACCTGTGAAGTAACGTGAGGTCTCTCTTTTCTAGGTGGAGGTGGGTGGTCTTGTGGTAACGTTTGAAGGGATTGGTCCTTTGGAACTGTTCGGTGAGTAGGTTGGGGTGGGTGTCCCTCCTTGTATGTGTTATTTCTCCTTGGTGTTTGAAGGTCGTATGTCTTACCGGTGGGGTTTGTGTCGTTAGATTTGTTCTACTTTTCCGTCTCTTTATAAGTCGTCTATTCCCTTGTATTATTTTCGGGTGTTTTGGTTTGTTTTCTCCTCCTCTATCCCTCAAATTGACTTTTTTTTTATTTATTTAGTCTTATTACTATCATTTTTACTAAGTTTTAAAACTTTTGTTTTATTTCAATGTCTATTTATTAGACCTCTGTTCCTAACTCTTCTACGTTCTTTTCAAATTGTTCCTGGATCTTCTTTATTTTTCCTCAGTTAGTTATTACTTATTACGTTACTGACTCTAGTTTTCGTGAGACCTCCCTTGACTGTCATCTTATTGTCTCTTTCTTCTATCCTATTCGCTCCACCTTCTATCTTACCACCTTTATTTACTTCGTCTCTCCTTCTTTCTTTTTTCTTAATTTTCTTTACTCCTGTTGGAGTCTCTGGAGACCCTGTTACAATTTGTGTGATTATAAACTTAGTATCCTCTGGGTCTTCTTCTTCTGTTTTTCTTTCCCGTACTATTTTAAGAACTCCTCTATTATCAACTTTTGAAGGGATTTTACCCCTTCTTCTTATCGGTGGATTCAGGTTCTTTGGGTCTCTCAGGGTTTGTCCTATTTGGGTTCGTTTTATGGGGTTCTGTGTATAATTAGTTTATTTACTTCTAGTTTGTGTTTCTCGTTTATAATTTTCGTCGTTTCCTTTTGTTTTTTGTTTTTTTCGTTTTTTGTTTTTTTGTTTATTGGGTGTTCCCCTAGGGGTGTCGACTAGAAAGTTATCTTTTAGAAGTTCGGTCTTCCCTTACCTTCCTGTATAAATATCACTACTTTCTCTTTTGGATGTTGGATCTAATGACATGGGTCGTTCCTAGAGTAAGTTTGTACTTCCTCTTTAGTTTTCGAAATGTCTGTTCGTTTTTAACTCTCTTAAGTCGTGGTGGTTTCGTCGAAAAGTTGTTTACGATTTCCTAGAAGAGATCTGTTCTTTGCGTCTTTTCCAAATATTTGAACTTGGGTTTTGTTGTTTCATTTACCGTTGCCCTAATATGAATAGTTGTTAATGGAATTTATATTTACCCAACTTACGAGGTTGGTTTTCTGTTTCTGACCGACTTACCTATGTTTTTGTTCTGGAGATATATACGACAGATGTTCTCTGGGTGGAGTTTTGTTCCCTGTGTATGTCTGACTTTCACTTCCCGACCTTTTTCTATAAAGTGTTTTACCTCAGGTTTTCTTTCGTCCTCATCGTTATGAGGATAGTCTATTTTATCTGAAACTTTATTTACGACACTTTCCTCTGTTCCTTCCTGTGATGTATTACTAGTTTCCTAGTTAGGTTCTTCTTCTATATTGTTAATATTTATACATGGGTAGGTTGTATCCTTGTCACGTTATACATTCCGTTTACAATTGTTTATACTTTCCCCTTTAATTGTTATTGTGTCATTATCACCCTCTGAAATTATGGGGTGAGTGTGGATACCTCTTTAGTTGACTTTACTTTGTATCGTTCCTTTATGTTTGAAATTTAAAATGTTACCTAATCAATCTGGATTAACTATACATATCCTGTAAAGTGGGATTTCGTTACTTAGAGTTGAAAAAGTGTTCACGTGTGTCTTGGAAGAGGTCCTTTGTGTAGGACCCGTTATTTAGATCGGAACCATTTAAGTTTTTTTTTAACTTTAGTAAAGTTCGTAGAAAGGCTAATGTTAGGTCATTTTAATCTATAGTTGATGGTCTCTAGTTTAACAGTTGTAGGCGACCTAGTAGCTTTTTCGTTCTCTCAAGGTCCTTTTGTATATAAAGACGAAAGAACTGATACGGGTTTCGGAAACTGACACACCTAGTGTTATTTGATGCCTTTTAAGACTTTCTCTACCTTTATAGTCTGGTGGACTGGACGGAGAACTCTTTGAATATACGTCCAGTCCTTCGTTGTCAATCTTGACCTGTACCTTATTGTCTGACCAAGGTTTATCCTTTTCCTCATGCAGTTTCGACATATGACAGTGGGACGAATAAATTGAATATACGTCTTATGTAGACACTTTGCGACCCGACCTTCTTTGTGTTCGACCCTAGTTCTAACGGTCCTCTTTATAGTTATTGGAGTCTATACGTCTACTGTGGTGGGAATACCGTCTTCCATTTCTCCGCGAATTTCGGAGAACAACTTTCACTTTCTCCTCTCACTTTTTCCACCGAATTTCGAGTTGTAAGTCTTTTGCTTCTAGTACCGTAGACCAGGGTAGCGAAGTACCCTTTATCTACCCCTTTGGCACCTTGTCACAGTCTGATAAAAACCCCCTGAGGTTTTAGTGACGTCTACCACTAACGTCGGTACTTTAATTTTCGGCGAATGAGGAACCTTCTTTTCAATACTGGTTGGATCTATCTTATAACTTTTCGTCTCTGTAATGAAACGGTTGTTTCCAGACAGATATTAACCGAGACATATTAATATGTCTCACTTCATTCGGTCTTTCTTTTTGTGGTTATGTCNGGTTGGATCTATCTTATAACTTTTCGTCTCTGTAATGAAACGGTTGTTTCCAGACAGATCAGTTCCGATACCAAAAAGGTCACCAGTACATACCTACACTCTCAACCTGACACTTTTTTAGACTCGTGGCTTCTTAGCTACGAAAATTTCACACCACAACCTCTTCTGAGAACTCTCAGGGAACCTGACGTTCCTCTAGGTTGGTCAGGTAAAATTTTCTCAAGTCGGGACCCACGAGAAACCTTCCTTACTACGATTTCGATTTTGAGGTCATGAAACCGGTGGAGTACTCTTCTCAACTGAGTAACCTTTTCTGAGACTACGACCCTCCCTAACCCCTGTCCTCTTCTTCCCCTGCTGTCTCCTACTCTACCGACCTACCGTAGTGGCTGAGGTACCTGTACTCAAACTCACTTGAGACTCTCAACCACTACCTGTCCTTCCGGACCGCATGACGCTAAGTGTCCCAGTGTTTCTAAACCTGTGATGACTCGATGACTTAACTTGACTTGTCCTTTTTTGATAATTCTTATGTTTGTATACCTCCGATTTGTTGTGTGAAGACTTGTTGGTTCTTTAGTGTCTTCTTTAGTTATTTTCTTAAGTTTTATACGTATCTTTGCTTACTTTTTCTTTTGTGTTGTTGGGGTTTGGGTACCCTAAATCATTTTCATCACGATTCACCTTCTAAGTATCGTTATCTTCGGATGGAACACTTTGTCCTCTCTTTAGTTTATTTATTGGATTTAAATGTGGATTTCGTTTATCTTTTCCTTCTTACTTCCTGGGGTCCCAATCATCTTCCTTTCTTTAGTATTTTTAATCCCGTCTTTATTTACGTTTTCTTTGTTGTCTCTAGTATCATTTTTAGTTGTGTTAATTTTCGACCAAGAAACTCTTCTATTCATCTCTTTTTGGTAATCGATTCGGGTAGTTCTTTGTTTTCCTCTTCTTAGTTCAGTTGTTTTAAATTTTACTTTTATCTTTTTAATGTTTTATGTTGTGTCTTTATGTTTCCTAGTATTCTCTGATGGTTTTTAAATCTCTTGTCAATTGTGGATAGGATGAGTTTGAGAAGGTCTTTTAACGTGTCCTTCCATTTGACGGTTTGAGTAAGATACTTCGGTGGTAGTGGGATTATGGTTTTAGTCTTTTTCTACAGTGTTTGTTACTTTGGATGTCCGGTTATAGTGACTACTTGTATCTACGTTTTTAAGAATCGTTCTAAGATCGTTTGTCTTAGGTTGTTATATAATTTTTCTAGTATATAGTACTGGTTCACCCGAAATAGGGTTCCTACGTTCCTTAGAAGTTATAAGTGTTTAGTTAGATACACTATGTGGTGTAATTGTTTAATTTTCTATTTTTGGTATACTAATAGAGTCATCTACGTCTCTTTCGGAAACTACTTTAAGTTGTAGGCAAATACTATATTGGGAGGTCCTTCGTCCGTATCTTCCTTGTATGGACTTGTATTATTTTCGGTTTATACTATTTGGGTATCATTTGTAATAGGAGTTACACTTTTTAACTTTCGTAAAGGGGATTTCACTCCTTGTTCTGTTCCTACGGGTGAGAGTGGTGATGATAAGTCGTATCAAAACCTTCAAAACCGGTGTCGTTAGTCTCGTCTTTCTCTTTATCTTCCTTAGGTCTAACCTTTTCTTCATTTTGTGAGTGACAAACCACTACTGTACTAGGAGATGTATCTCTTGGGATTTCTGAGGTAGCCCTTTAACGATCTTGATTAGTCACTTATCTCATTTTAACGTCCTGTATATTAATTGTGTGTCTTTAGGTAACGTAAGGATATGTGATTGTTACTCTTTCGTCTTTCTCTTTAATTCCTTTGTTAAGGTAAGTGGTAACGTAGTTTTTTTTTTATTTTATGAATCCTTATTTAGATGGATTTCTTTGTTTTCTCGATATATGGTTTTTGATACTTTGTGACTACTTTCTTTAGTTTCTCCTGTGGTTGTCTACGTCTTTATATGGTGCAAGTAACTAACATTTTTAGTTATATCACTTTTACTCATATAATGGTTTTCGTTAGATATCTAAGTTACGTTAGGGATAGTTCGATGGTTACAATAAAAAGTCTCTTAATCTTGTTTACTGAAGTGTTAAACATACCCTAATGTTTTTTGGAACTTATCGGTTTCGTTAGAACTTTTTCTTCCTACCTTGACCTCCTTAATGGGACGGACTGTAGTCCGATATGATGTTTCGTCGTCAGTAATTCTGTCATACCATGACCGTGTTTCTGTCTTTGTATCTAGTTACCTTTATCTTTAAAGTTATTTTATCTAGTTTACTTTATCTCTCGGGTCTCTGTGTTTCGTGGATACTTGTGGAATGGAAACTCTTTCCTCCGTTCTGATACGTTGCCTTTTTACTGTTTGTGAAATTGTTCGCTACGACCTTTTTGACCAGTTGGTGTACATTTTCTTACTTTGATCTTGTGAAAGATTGTGGTATGTATTTTATTTGAGTTGTACCTAATTTCTAGATTTACATTCTGGTCTTTGATATTTTGAGGATCTCCTTTTGTATCCGTTTTATGAGAGACTGTATTAAGTGTCGACCTAGGAGATACTAGTTGGAGGGTCTCATTACCTTTGCTTTCGTTTTTATTTGTTACCCTGGATTAATTTGCATTTTCGAAAACGTGTTGCTTCCTTTGATATTCGTTACACTTTTCTGTCGGAAGTCTTACCCTCTTTTATTATTGTTTACTTCGTTGACTGTTTCTTAATTAGAGTTTTTATATATTCGTTCAGTACGTCGAGTTAAGGTCTTTTTATTCGTTAGGTTATATATAATTTTTTTTTACTCGGTTTCTTGATTTGTCTATGAAGAGGTTTCTTCTGTATGTTTACGATTGTTTGTGTACTTTTCTACGGGTTGTAGTGAGTAATAGTCTCTTTACGTTTAGTTTTGGTGTTACTCCGTGGTAGAGTGTGACCAGTCTTACCGAGGATAGTTTTTAGATGTTTGTTATTTATGACCTCTCCCACTCCTCTTTTTCCTTGGGAGAATGTGACAACCACCCTTACGTTTGATCATGTCGGGGATACCTCTTCTCACACCTATAAGGAATTTTTTGACCTTTATCTTGACGGTATACTGGGTCGTTAGGGTGACGATCCGTATGTGTGACTTCTTTGGTCTTAACTTTCTCTGTGCACATGTGGTTACAAGTATCGTCGTGACAAATGTTATCGGTCCTGTACCTTCGTTGGATCTACAGGTAGCCGTCTACTTACCTATTCTTTCGACACCATGTATATGTATTACCTTATAATGAGTCGATAATTTTTCTTTCGTAGACTAAGTCAAGATTACTCCACCTACTTTGACCTCGGATAATATGTCTTACTTCATTCAGTCATTCTTTTTGTGGTTATGTCATATAATCGTGTATATATACCTTAAATCTTTCTACCATTACTACTGGGATATACATTCTATCGTTTTCCCTGTGTCTACATTTCTTTTCTGACAACCTGAGACACCCGCTTCCGCTCCCACCCTACTAAACTCTCTTATCGTAACTTTGCACATATAATGGTATACACTTCATCTAGCGGTCAGGTCCAAACTACGTGCTCTGTCCGACGAGTCCCGACCACGTGACCCTACTGGGACTCCTACCCTACCTCTCCCTCCACCCTCCCTTCCAGTCCTACCCCTTGTGTATGTGTGGATACCGACTAAGTACACTCACATACCGACTTTGGTGGTACTATAACATTTCATGAATAGGAGGTTAATTTTAAAAAAACTTTTTTCGATATATTAGACTTTTATTTATTTATTTATCTTTGCTTAATGAACACCGTGAAAGAACTTACTCAGAGTGATGTACTCACTAGGACGGAGACCGGTCCAAAGTTAGAATCGAGACGATACATAATCGATATATCGGAAGATATTGAGTCATAAGAGTAGACATTTTTACCCTGATAATTGCAATTAATAATCTCTCTATTAGAGAGAGTATATACAGTCAGAAACACTACAAAAAGAGTATCGTTGGTAAATCTTTTATACTCGACAAAATAATCGATAACTACTTATCGTCCTTTAATAGTTCACTTATCATAAAAGATTTTTAGGAGATAAAGTAAGAAGAGATTCAGTCAGAACCAAAGGTATAGAAGGAAGAAACCCCGTAATTGATAAAGAATAGGACTGTATCTCTTTCACTTTTCACTTTCACTTCAGCGAGTCAACACAGACTGAGAAACGTTGGGGTACCTGACATCGGATGGTTCGAGGAGACAGGTACCCTAAAAGGTCCGTTATCAGACCTCACCTAACGGTAAAGGAAAAGGTCCCCTAGAAGGGTTGGGTCCCTAGTTTGGGTCCAAAGGGTGTAACATCTGTCTGCGAACTTTTACTTCAATTAATTTACACGTTTTAATAACATATGTACCGTTTTCTAGTATGAGTCAATTGGATTACCTTTGTTTGGACTATTTGTGAGTCCAATCTCTCTTAAAGAGACGAGATCCAGTCACACGTGTTTATTTTAATTGAATTCTTATATTTTTTATATAGATATATCTTGTGAAAAGTGATTTTTGATTTACCTCAGACTGTCTTTCTGAGGACATACTGGTTCCGACATTCTTTCTAGGTGTACCTTAGATCACTGTTCCCTTCTTTTCGGTAGTCCAACTGGACACGAGAAGTCACCCTTAAGTCTTCTTTTCCCTCTAATGTACTGTCTCTAGGAGGGACCTCTCACTCACAGACCCCGGTATATAACTCATGGGGTTAGGACCCAAGTTGTTTCCCTGTGTTCGGGAAACTGACCTCTCGTCTACCTTGATTGGGTTACCAACACCCTTCGGACCTGGGAGGGTACTTTTAATGTGTCCCGTCTCTTACACCTAACTCTTACGTCAAACGACTGACCAAAGGGTGTTGATGGGGTCCCACGTGGGGTTGGACTCGAGTCACTTGTGAGGTCGGGACGAACGGAGTACGACGTAAAAGTTCGACCTTGGTCTCAAAGGTACTGTCTCCTTTCTGAAGTCGTTACTCTGTGACTCCCCGGAGTTTGGACTTCGTCACAGACTCGTCTCTCTCGTTTCGGTGACGACCACGACTGTACCTACCAAGTAGTCTCCGTCAGATTTAGAGTAACACCGGTCTGATGGTGTCAAGTACGAGGTCTCAATCGACTTACGGGTGTGACCGGAGAGAACGAGGTCGTGACGAGAGGAGACCTCGTTCCCACGGTCACGACCTTTTCTCCTTGTCCCACGGTCACGACCTTTTCTCCTTGTCGAGTGTAAACTTCCCTCAATTCAACTGAGTCTGAGTTTGAAGTCCCGAAAGTGAGATCGTTGAATCCCGGACTGGGATGGGAGTTGTCCCACTGCTGTCGGTTACTCGTATCCTGTTCGAGAATGAGTTTCGACCGAGACCTGATCGGGGAGATAGAAGTAGGGGTAGTGGATGTCCCACTATCGATGACTTGTGGGTTCCTTTCTGGACTAAATATAAGTGGAGTTCAGGACAAGAGAGAGGTTTCGGTGAACTGTACCGTCTAACATATCACTGTAGGATGTATTTCTATGAGGAAGATCTGACGTTATTCATTGAGAAGGTGGAATAAAGTATCTCAGTCTCTTATAATCCGTTTTACTCTTATGTACTGACAGAGTTGCCTTTCTCGTTCCCATTCGAATTTTTTTGTTGATTGTTTTGTCTTAATTCGTTAAATGGTCTATTTATTAAGTTTCGTAATCATCATTTTTACGATTGACTCAATTCCCTTTACTATGTAATTGTGTCACTCTTAAAATTATTCCTTGATCTTTTATATACTTTCTTGGTGTGATCAGTCTTGACTTCTTACGTTATTGATTTTACTTTTTGTGTGACCTTCCTTATTTGTGGTCTGATCCACTGTGTATTATTACGTATTTACTAGACTTTCTAACTTATTACCTTTGGAAGGTTTACTCTAGTCGTTTTCTTTTTGTTTACATTTTATACCACTGTCAGATTCCCTAGACACCTTATTATAGTTTATACTGTTGTGACTGTAATATCCACAGGGGCTGTTCCTCTCTCTTTTCCGTTAACTTTTACATAAATCACTTTACAGACTTTTGAAGAGTATTGACTTCTTCTTTTATCTATAGGTCCGAGGAGACAGGTACCTTAAAAGGTCCGTTCTCATGACCTCACCCCACGGTAACGGAAGAGACTGTCTTTGGTGTCTTTCAGAGTTTATTTACTACTACTACTACTACTACTACCATATACACACACATTGCTAGACCTACGAGGGTTACTCTAACTTTTTCTTTCGTATTTACCTTTTCTGTCAAATCCTGTATACTTGTTTTTTGTTTTAGTATTTGTATTAATATTTACTTATGAAATTATAGTATATGTATGTGTGTATTTGTGTGTATGATCCCGTGCATACGTAAAAAATACTAGTCCGTATTACGTCTGCATATACATTTTGGTTTCCAAAGTTCCGAAGGAAACGGAGACAACTGTATGTCACTTTTACCCTTTTCCTGATTTAATACTGTTGACCTCATGTAAACCTTTAAACTCTCGATTGGAAGAGGTCTTTTAAGTCTATCATACACAGAACTCCGACTATAAGAGAGAGACACACACATATTGTTATTTGTCATACATACACATACACGGTAAACCGGGAGATATTTATAATGCCAAGTCGTTACTTTGTAAACGAAACCTTAATCTGTAACGAAAAACATTATTTGAGTAAGTGACTTCCCCTGAAACTATACACAAATTTTTGTAAAAATCCTTTCCGATTTATGTTCATAAAACTTCCTTTTGTGAAGGTGACACGAAAAGTTGATCAGATTCTTGTCAAGTTTCATATTCTTGTCAAGTTTCAGATTCTTGTCGAAGAGTACCGTAAGGGGTCGAAGACTTTCTGTATCGACTTGAAGGGGTCTCAGGAGGAAACACCAACTCTTTTATTACATAGTCAGTTAATTTTTGTGGAGTTTACGTCAGATACTTTACGTGAAGAGATAAGACGTTAGTTGCTATGACTAGTTATTAATTCGACAGAGAAAAGAAAGACCGAAGTAGTTTTTGACAAAACAAAACAAAATGGTACTCTTTCACTCTCTTATTTTTCTTCAGATTTTAATGTCACCTTTTACATATTGGAAAGGTGTCGTCCTCCCTTCAATTGACGCGTTTGTCCAATAAATTTTACTGAGTCTCGACTGAACGTAGACACGGGGAACCTGACTCACGACTAATAAATGTTTCGTCCAAATGGGGACTGTACCTGGAGAGACCTGCAAGTCATTCCTTTGGGTCTCAACGATGTTATCTGGAAAATAATTGTGGTTTCATTAGTAATGTTTGTTCACCAGTTAAGACCTTGTTTCCTGTCCTTGTCGTGAATGAACATTATGTTACAAGTCTGAAGGCAGTCGTATTATTCTCGTTCTAGTGTCCTACGTAAAATAAACGTATAGTAGAATAATTGTATCTGTGACCGATTCGTTTATGTCCGGTGTGTACCTTGGGGTTGTTTCAACGGTGAGAACGGACTCTCAAAAAACTGGATAGATCGGTCTGTGTCCCTAGTCATTTTTCTCCCCATACTTACGTGCGTAGAGCCTATTTAAGGTCACCACATTAATGGAAGACCAATGTATTTTAAAAAAGATGGAAAAAGAGATCTCTCCAATAAACAGGTGAAGGGAAGGATTTACGACGATACGACATCTTACCGACAGTATAACCTAGGGTCTCCACTGTAGGAAGTCAATACTCACTGACTGGAGACATCTATTTTGATCATTCCGTAGTCCTCTAGGACGACATACTTTACACATTGTATAAATATGTCATAACAAGTAGGGGGAACCCTACGAGTGAATTATAATGTACGGTCGTGAATAACCATTCCGTCAGACCATTTAGGCGAGATAATAGTCCTGAACCAAGGTGAAAATTTCATATAGAGATTAACACATTTACTGTAAACTATGGTTATGGACCTAAAATTACAGAATCGGATTCCTACAGTTCTACAGTGTCCTTGAAACACAAAAGGAGACGTCGAAAACCCACATCCTCCATTAACTCCACTACGGTTGTCACTTATCCCTTGATAAAATTTGACAAAGACTGTTTAATTTTTAGAGTCCACGACTCTCCGAGGAGTGTCTTTTGTGTCCTTTTAGGGAGATTATCAATATTGGTTTAATTCGTAATCATTATTTATAAGTTTCATATTGTGGATCTAAAAATACGACCAAAACTTTAAAACCTAGGTCAACTTAAGATAATATTGTCACATCAGACTCCAATTGTAACATTGATGTACCGATAGAGACAATCCCTATCACCAAAAAGTTGATCCGTTAAACGTAGAATGGTGTTCACATGACTCAACATAAATTGAAGAGTTCCGGAGTCAAAGAAAAGGGTACTCATAAAGTCTCCCAAGTAACATCGTTCATTTACTCTATATAAATAATTTACATATATCGTATTATTTAATAATGACACACATATGTGTACCACCATTATTAATATTAACTTTAATTAATTGTTATTTAACCAAAGATAAACAAAGGACTTTCTTAATCTACGTTTCTACCGAAGAAATATGTGTATTCTATAAAATTTTATACTTTTCTACCAATATTTATAGTGTCGATTGGTCTATACTACTATAGTCTTTGTATTCTGACTCTCCATTTAAACTAAAACTCACAAAATCGTCATTTTGGATTATTTATACCTTTTTACTTTTTTAATACTTTCGTATTTTACAAATCTATCAAAACTAACTATTCTATTTTTACGATCTAATAACCATCTCTATTTATAAGACACTATAATTCACTATTAACGAAAATTCAATCACTAAATTTAAAAAAAAAAAACTAAATCGTAAAAGTCACATTGATTCGAGACTGTGGATTGTTTTCTAAAAATTAGATCCTTTAACTAAGACAGGTTTTCAAAACATAGTCACAACAGGTTACCTCAATATTAGTTATCTCTGTGTAAATAGTAAATTTTAAAAGATTATCATGTAATTCTTTACATTTTTATTCATTTCAATTAAAATATTATATAAATAGACCCAGTAATATAAGTTTTGTGATTATATGAGTACAAATTAGTTATTTTTATAATAATTATTCTATAAAACATAATACTAAGGTATGATTTAGAAATCGTAGACAACACACAAAACATGTATGTCAGGGAGAAGTAAACATGATCGCTATAAAATTCATAAATTAACATAAGTCTATCGTACCAAGATCTTATGATCACGAATATACAACCTATCGTATCAATTTTTAACTGAAATATACCTGTACGTATTTGAAGTTACTAAATCTTTTCGTTTTTTCTTACTCATCCTTACTTCTACAATGTATTCAAGTATATATGTGTGTAAAAATACTATTATACTAGTAACTAACGATATAGTTTACATAATTAAAAATTAAATAAGAATATAAATTGTTTATAAACTCATGGATAATATAAGGGCACGAAGGGACAACCGAGTTTGTCATTTCTTAGACGGACGTTACTTTCTCTGAGTCCAAACTAGGGACCCAGTCCTTCTAGGGTACCTTTTCCTTTACCGTTGGGTCCAGTCATAAGAAGTGACCTCTTAAAGTACTTGTCTCCTCGGACCATCCGATGTCAGGTACCCCATCGTTTTATAGTCTGTACTGACTCGTGTATTGTGTGATCATAAAGATTTATAAGTGTCCTTTACGAATTGGAAAGGTATCATCCTTCTAATAATTAATCCGTATGGTAATCGGAATTTAGTCACGTCGTTTATCAAATTAGTGACTTCTTTGTCATCGTTCGTTTCACTTTAGGTACAAAGACTTCGAATTTATGTTCATTCTCTTCCGTCTGACATTTTTTCATTCGTTTATTATATAAAAGGTCCACTATTATTAACGATATCTCTTTTTTGTTTTGTCTTATTACCACATCACCTTAAGAACTTACTACGAAATTTCTCTCACAAGTTACTTCCTGGGAGACTACATTTTACACTAGTCTTTGGACTTAGTTCCCTCCTATATTTTTTTCTACTAAGTCTCCTTTCTCTTAAGACCTTTCTCTCTTTCGGTTCGTGTCTCTCACAGTCTCTTTTAAGTTCTACTCGTCTAACCATCTAGACTCCCTGTTATTTCCTCGGTCACATGAACCTCTCGATAATCACACCAACTTGAACAATTTACTGCAGTCTCTACTTAAAACCAAAAGACTCCCTCAACCTCCCAGTCACCTCCTTATACTCGTTCCTTTGTTATACTACAGTATGTCCAAAACTTTCAGGTTTTAGACAGTGTCATGTAAAAAAACTCTTTACTATCATGATCTTCTTCTCATCTTCGTCACTCTCGGGTCTATTATCTGATACGACAAAACCGAGTCTTACTTTTATTTTTAGTCGATGATTTATGTATTTCGGTTATGGAAACAAAATGAAGGGGAATTTTAGTAATAACCTTTTGACAAGATAGTCAGTCATCTTGTTCGTATAAGTATGGCACGTTTAAATTCATACATCGTTATACACTTTTAAAGTTATAACTAAAAGTATGTTTAACAAGAACATACAGAAACTGTACATCACGTGACACAGTCCTATACTTCTTTTGTTAGGTTACTAGGTGACCAAGAACAAAGAAAAGAATGACAGACAGGTCCCCGAATACCAGGTTATGCCTTCTGTCGTCGTGTCTAGATATATCTTTTTCAGTCTGTTACCATACGTGTTAGTCTTTTTCTTTTAGTTTCATTTTACTCCTTTATTTGTTCCTCTCCTAACTTGATTTGTATCTTTGGATAAATAAGTCCATGGATAAGTAAGTTACTGATAAAAGTCTCTGACACTGTACATAATTGATAAGTTTCAACTGATTCTAACGTCTCAAATCTTTACTAAGAACCCGTTTCTAAGATTGACACTCCCTAATGGGACTCTATATTTCAGTGTACCAACCAAACGAACGAACCTTATAAATGAATCCTCTCAATATTCATTCACCATATAAACATTTTTCTAAGACTTTGTGTCAACGTATTAAGTCCTTTTCCAGTTCAGGTCTCCTCGTCAGGTTCCTGGTTCAGGTTTCTTGTTTCGCTTTTAAGTTCAGTCTTCAGTACGTCTAGTCCTTGACCAATTTCGTCTTATACTCCAAATAATTATATTTTTCTTTCGTTACCGACACACTTACTCCCCGTCCGGAATTCCAAATTTCCTCGACCTGAGATGACCTCTCCGACACTGAAACCATATATTGACCTTAACTGTTACACCCTCTTGCGACTATCTAAATTTATCTTTACGTAAGGTAGTTCTTTGTTTTAAATTTGTCACTATACATACGACCCCTAAAGTCCCACAATGGTCTTTTTATCATTCCCAAGTGGTCCACATTGTATAGGTTATAAACGTCCTCCTATCGACTTCAATTTGACTCGGTTTCGGTTTGTTACTTCCCAAAGTTTACAATTATAAATACACACGTAGAACCACTTGGTAACTTACAAAGTTATTTTTATATTCACTGTTTAATGATAAATCCTTATATAAAATCCCAAGTTACATATTCTGTATAGTCTTTCTTGTACGTCTTTCTGTTTTGAGGACACTTTAACTTTTTAATCCATTGATTCATGTCCTGATCTTAGTCTTCACCTTTTCTTGTTTTAATAAATTTTTTTTTTTTTTCCTTCGCCTCAGTCATAATAGATTGTTTCCGTCGATAAGTAAAAGTAGACCAGTTCGGAAGATCGGAAGGGGTTCAAATATATTCGATTCATTTTCCCTAGTACACGTCGTTTAAATCCGGAAGTCCCTTACCGAATACTGTCTCCTCTTGTACCATTCGTAAGTGTCCCTTTTCTCCGTTGGATTTTTATTATTCCAGACAAGTCCCTACCTACGAAGAGAAGATCGGGAGGTAAAGTAGAATGCATAAGAGGATGGTATATGGTTGGTTCAATATAAGTAATTAAATGAAATCTTTATAACAAACTGGTTTAATGAGAACGGTCCGTAACATGACCTAGTATCAGTAATTCAACGAGTCAGCATAGGCTGAGAAACACTACGGTACCTGACATTGGATGGTCCGAGAAGGCAGGTACCCTAAAAGGTCCGTTCTTGTGACCTCACCCAAAAGTAAAGGAAGAGGTCTAGAAGGGTTGGGTCCCTGACTTGGGGGCAGTGGACGTAACATCCGTCTGTGAAATGGTTGACTCGGTGGTCCCTTCAGGACCTATGAACTGATATCAACATTTGTGATACTAACCTGGCACAACGAGTTAAAATCAACTCCTGTGTTTATTGACAATTTCGTTTTAACTATTTACGATACTTTCTTTGTTTTAATAGACTCTCTTTTATTACGTCAGTTTAGACACATTCTAACTCGTTCCTATTACTTAGAGAGAAGGTGGAAAAAAGAGAAAAAAAGAGAGAGGGAAAGATTACAGAGAGGGATGTCTTTAAAGTCCTCTTTAGTCTTTAACCTTTATACAAAACCTTAGTAAATATATATCTATCATTAATTTTAGTACCTTGACTTAGAATACCTTAGTCTATTTTAGATCCATCTTTACGTAGATCTCTTCTTATTTGTCTGGTTTCGAAACCTTGTAAACCTGTCAGTCGTCGGTTTGACTCTACTCAGTGGTACCTATAACTCCCTACTTATCCTCTGACACCATATTCCTTTCCGTACTTTGTTTGTGTTTACTTCTTCTTATTTCTTCATCCCTCATCGGATAATTTTTTTTTTTTTTTTGACTTCAACTCATTCTATCATTATTAATGCATTGGTAACTGACACGATCGTATGTCCGGCAGCCTACCGGATACTACTGTCGGATACTAATGAAAATGAAACAAAGAAAGAACTCTTTGGTTATTTTACCGATAACCAAAAACTTACTTCACACTCGGATCCGGTAGTCGTCTCTTATTTCCCACCCACACCGAACCCCGTAAAACTCTTTCTATTCTATCTTATATGTTACCGTTCCATTTACAAAATCCGTCTATATCATCCTTCCGATCATCACTACGATAGAGTTTGTTCCAAAGTTTAAAAGTGAAAAAGACTTCAAACCTTATGAGTTATTTCTTATTTTTTCTTACCTTACCTTGAAAGGAGGAATAGGAGTAGGATGGGTTCTACCATACATAAAATATTTTAGAGATAAAAAGAGTCGTTGTATCCTAAAGGGGTCTTATGTTGCTCTATTTTCTTGTTATTTTTAATAGGTAGTATAAGTTGATAATCACTTCGACCTCAATGTATTTTATTAAAACACTTAACTTAACGTCCGTGTTAACGTTTAAACTCTCGATTGGAAGAGGTCTTTTAAGTCTATCATAAATATACATACTATGATCTCCAGATTTCGTAGTCTTTGGTTTGTACACACTATTTCACCGTATCATGCTTTAACATTAACTCCAGACGATCTACATGTCTCTCTGTTTTTTCTTTTAATTTGAAAATGAAGATATTCTCTTATTAGAAAGAATATCTTATTGGGGTGTATTAGTCAAGGTAAGTCAAGTCAAGTCAAGTCAGCGAGTCAGTACAGGTTGAGAAACGTTGGGGTACCGGATGTCGTACGGTCCGAAGGGACAGGTAGTGGTCGAGGGTGTCGGATGAGTTTGAGTACGGGTGACTCAGTCACTACGGTAGGTTGGTAGAGTAGGAGACAACAGGGGAAGAGGAGGACGGGAATTAGAGAGGATCGTAGTGTCAGAAAGGTTTACTCAGTCAAGAAGTGTAGTCCACCTGTTTCATAACCTCAAAGTCGAAGTCGTAGTCAGGAAGGTTACTTATAAGTCCTGACTAAAGGAAATCCTACCTGATCAACGTAGAGGAACGACAGGTTCCCTGAGAGTTCTAAGAAGAGGTTGTGGAGTCAAGTTTTCGTAGTTAATAAACGTGAGTTGGAAGAAATATCAGGTTGAGAATGTAGGTATGAACAGATGACCTTCTCGATATCGAAACTGATCTACCTGGAAACAACCTTTTCTTTACAGAGACGAAAAATTTACAGAGACGACAGTTCCAATTAGTATTGAAAAGAAGGTTCATCGTTCGTAGAAAATTAAAGTACCGACCATAAGGGGAAAGTATCTCTTCCGTCACCGTGGAGTGAGGTCATGAGAACGGATCTTTTAGGCTACCTGTCTCCTCGGACCACCCGACGCCAGGTACCCCAACGATTCTCAACCTGTGCTGACTCACTGAAGTGAAAGTGTAAAGTGAAAGTACGTAACCTCTTCTTTTACCGTTGGGTGAGGTCACAAGAACGGACCTCTTAGGGTCCCTGTCGTCTCGGACCACCCGACGTCAGATACCCCAGAGTGTCTCAGCCTGTACTGACTTCACTGAATCGTCGTCGTCGTAAGGGGAAAGTTCTTCGTATGGAATCAAGGGGAGGGAGGGGAACGTATACCCGATCTGAAGTCAAAAAGATTGAAGAAATCGATATCTCAAAGGAAGAAGTGAATCTTCTTGTACTACCTAAAAGATTTCTGACTTTTGTACAATAAGGACGATTGAGACTATGGGTGTAGGAGGAGGTCGAGTTCCCGAGTATATTACAACCGAGTATGTTTATCATGAATAATATGACCACCATCGTTCTTTGTTTAACTAGGTTTACTCCAAACAAAATATTTTTTCGGATATGAAATGTAAAAAAGATTTCTCTCTTGTTTGTCATCAAGACACACAAGGCAACCAAAGATGTCTGTCTCTTTTTACATGAATTATCAAGTACACGATTCTATATAATTGATACTAAAGTGGGGGACTGAAGTCCTGTTATTTGTCTTACTTAGAAAGACCTGTGTCTTTACTCTTTTGAAGGAACACGATAAGAGACCGACCTAGTTACGTTTAGTACTAGACTGACCTCTCAGTAACAAGGATCCCTTGGATATCCCCGTGTTAAAGGTCATATGACAATCCTTGATACTCCTTACCAATAGTGTTTATGACACGGTGACTTTCTTGTTATTTAGTTGTACTTAACTAACTTATGGAAGGAAAAATTCGGTTAAATGATCTATGGTCATCTATGACCCTACACACCTTCTTTTTTACTATTGTACAAACTAAAATCTCCATTGTAGAGTTCAAGAGAATTCAACTTCTTAAATTATGACATCGTAAATATTAGTGTTGTTCCTTCTGTTTTATGTCGGACTCTTAAGACTATTTTGAAGTTTTATTGACTTATAATATCTGGTACTAATCACTTTTTATAAAGTATATGTCTCCTATTTTGTTTAGAGAGTACTTCGTTTAGAGACAAATTTTATATTCGAACTTTCCTTTTACAACTTTTTTATTTTTAAGTGTTTTGTGAAGTATCTTAATAATTTAATGATCATTAGTAATAAACCCGAAGAGATCACCGAGTTTACCATTTCTTAGACGGGGGTTTCGTACTCTGGGTCCAGCTATGGACCCAGTCCTTCTAGGGGACCTCTTCCCTCACCGATGGGTGAGGTCATAGGTACGGATCTCTTAGGGTACCTGTTTCCTCGTAACACCCGACGTCAGGTACACCAATCTTTGTCAGTCTATTCTGACTCTCTGATTATGTTGTTGTTGTGTTGGGAATAAATCCTAATAAATAAGGATTTCACAAAACAAACTAATTTTTGTTTGTACTAAACATTCGCAAACTCTAAAGAGACTGTGAGGTATGTACGACAATATGTTTGTAATAAACCTATTTGTCGGTGTTAATAAGATTTACGAGGTTTGTAAATATTCCTTCGTTCTACCGATTTATTTTATTGGAATAGGTCTTAGAACACAAACTTGAGTTTATTCAAATGGCTGCCTCTTTCTCTTTAACTCAAATAGTAGTTGGAAGTTTTTATAATGTTGAAAATGTTCACAAAAAAACCATGTATAACCAGAGACACGGAGATTGTGGAATGTCTATAGAAAAGATACCGTTTTAAACCCGATAAGACTTCTGAGACGAAGACACAAAACTGACGAATTTCCAAAAGATTTCAGGAGAACGGAGACGACCATATCGAAAAAAGGTGTAAGTAAGTGAACTGTAGAAAGACAAAAGTGAAACTTTAAATAATCGATAGATAACATAAAAAAACAGATAAGCCTAACTTTAAAGAAAAAGAAACCCTTTTCTCTTCCTAGGGATAAAAGATATCGTTTTCGGTGTTGGATCTATCACTTTGACGTTAAATTTTAGACATTAAAATTTATTAACCGACCTACAACGTTACGATGTCTTTCATCGTACCCAAGTCGACAAAGACACCGACAAATCAAAAAGAAATTTCTTTTTGAACACCTCGAAAAAAGTTTAAAAAAAATTCTTTCACTTATAATAAGAGTTCTCCTTTTTCTATTCGAACCCTCTTTTGTGACTATGACCCTCGTTTCTGATGTTCAATCGATACCTTACCTTAAAGTCAAGATGATTAACGATCAACATATTTAACCCATTAAGCAGTACTTTAACCTTTATTTGTCCGAAAAACTCAGATTTACGTAGGAGAAATTTTGTTTAGAGTAAGTTCAATTAATTATCCTTTCGTTTCTAAGACAGAATGAAGTTTGATAACTTCTTTTTGTGTTCGGAAAAAATTTTATAGTCCCTTTGTTGTCGATGTTTCGTAGGACTTATATGACGATCTTACACTGACAGAAAAACTACTTTAAAGGTGGGAAGTACCGACGAGAGTGTGACGAAAACCAAAAGGAGTCACGTCAACGAAAAGTTTACCGAGGTCGAAAGAAGAGACCTTGAGAGATTAAAGGACTAAACAGGTGAACAGACCAGACACAGAGAGGTTAGAGTTCCTTTCGTCTAAAGGGTAGAGAACTGAAAAGATTTAGAGAATAAGTCGGCAGTCGAGTCGTGAGTTAAATAGTCTCTTTTCGACTTAAGCCGTAGGACACTCCATAGAACTCCTTTGTTTCCCTAAGAGAAATCCTTCGGTTTACCCCGTTACACTTACGAATGTGTAAAGACATATGATAATGTAAAGTACAGAGAAATAAAATCAATGGAGTAGATATTACTATTATTATCTTATCATGTCTTTAAGAGTCTTACAATAATCCTAAAATTTACACTATTACGTATATTTATAAAATATAAAATAATTACAGTGTATTTTTCTCTAATTATTTATAATCAAAACACTATAGAGACAGTCACTTATGAAGACCAGTAATTTAGTACAGAAATGAACCGGATGATTCTAATGGTACGACTGTTTAAGATCATTGAAACACCTTCGGTAAAAGGAAGAAACAAATTTCGAAAGAAGGAACGAAGATTCAAGAACCTGTGGAGCTTTAACTTTAATTTTACTAATAGATTCGGTTCATCTATTGATACTAAAAGGTCACTTTAGTAGTTTAAGAATATGTTTAAGTCAAGTAAATACGGAGGGAGATATCAAACTGAAAAGAATATTAATTTTTGTTAACAAAATTGTACCTAATTTATAGAGTTTATGTTTAGGGAGGAAAACCTTCTATGTACTCGAAACTATAAGTAATCGGAACTATAAGAGTCCGTAATAAATTAGTATTAAAAGACATAACCTGATTTAGTATTAAAAGATATAACCTAATAGGGGTTCAGGACACATATAGATTCAACCTAGGTACCTCTTTACGAGGACAAACGTCTCACGATCGTTCGAAGTACCCTCTTCCTTTACCGTTGGGTGAGGTCAAGAGAACGGACCTTTTAGGGTACCTGCCTCCTCGGACCATCCGATGTCAGGTACCCCAACGCTTCTCAGTCTGTGCTGACTCGCTGAAATGAAAGTGAAAGGTGAGAGTATGTAACCTCTTCCTTAACCGTTGGGTGAGGTCATAAGAACGGACCTCTTAGGGTCCCTACCTCCTCGGACCACCCGACGGTAGACACCCCAACGTGTCCCAGCCTGTGCTGACTTTACTGAATCGTCTTCGTCGTCGTCATTTGAAGTACTATGATACATGAGGTTACACGATTGAGTCTAACACGTAACTTCTGTTGAGTTAAAGATCCGTAAAGATAGTTAGTTTGGTTTACCAATTAAGTCATTTAAAAACATCTGAGTCCCTAATATCGAAGTGTAGGAAACTATTCTATTTGTTTCTAATTCATGTGACTTTATACCTCTTTGAGGGTCTTAATTGTTATGGAAGAAATGTAACGTGTACACGGTCATACTTATCCATTATATATTCTTCTCAAGATATAAAGGAAAAAGATAAAGTGTTTTGTCTAAGTGAGGTTAAAGTACCGAACATATCGAACTACTGAGACGGACTATCTACTATATAAACTAGTATAACGTTTATGTCAAAGAGATGTGACTATTGGGTATTACTTTATAATAAAGGAAGATTTACTTTTCTTGACTTATATAGAAGGTAAGACTAACGAATTCATGAAATTATTTCGTACCTTAGATAATACGTCAATGAGATTCTTGCTCTGAGCTTTACCGTTGGGTGAAGTCATAAGAACGGACCTCTTAGGGTGTCTGTCTCCTCGGACCACCCGATGGAAACAGATACCCAAACGTGTCTCAGCCTGTGCTGACTTCACTGAATCGTCGTCGTCGTCGTTCCATCTTTAAGAGATTTCGTGTTATAAACTAATAATTTTTTTTTTGTGTGATAGACCAATATCAAGATTTTGATATATTGAACTTTAGGACTAAAAAAAAAAGATAAATAACGTTATACCTCACTAAAACAAATTTATTTTACATGAGTATTTCACTCTTTAATGACGATTACGATCAATTCTTTAAAACGAATTTATATAGAAATTTCTCATTTTTGTTAAAACGATAGAAAGTTCGTTAACAAGATCCATCATAATACGAAAGTGTATAATTTACCTTTGGATATTATACACCTATGTAAACAAAGTTTTTTTGGTTTTCGTGATTCTAGTTATTCTCCTTTAAAACAAGTAAAACCGAAAGATATAATGACTATATATTCAATTAATATGAAATTGAATTTTAATATATGGTTTATTTGTACTTTTTTATAGACTCAAGTTCTAATAAAAATCACTAATTTATAACCGATTTATTGAGTCGGAACATTTAGTATATAAAACAGAATATTTACAAAATTTTAATTAAGTTTATCACTGACTTTTGTCGTTTCTTCTTTTAAAACAAAAGTCAACGTACACTTGTAGTTTAACAGGTACATTTCTGACTGAACTAATTAGACAAGAGGGTCGTAATCAGTTAATGAATAGACGGGAAACATTTACTATAAGAGAAAGAGATTTCTAAAATTGAGATACTTCTCAACGGTGAACACTATAAAGTTGTGTAACTTAACACACGACACTTTGTTCATTTTCATGACTTCTCGGGGTCATTACTTGATTTATCGTATATTTTTGTGTAGTTGTTCACAAAGAACCGCGACCGAGGTACCACTCATCTCATAATGAACTCAATTGGGACCTGTAGTCTATTGTTAAATCCTTTCCTTTAAAAACCGTGTCCTTTAAGTTTACGATATGAAAGTACAGACTTTTCGTCTAAAATCAAAGACTAAACTATAAACTCTATCATATATAGTTTCACTACTTCCTTCATCCAAAATCAATCTAGTAAGCCAAAACTAAGAATCAAGACAGTGAATTCGTTATATCTTATTTAACGGATTTCAAATGAATAGACATCAAATTACGTGCACGGTTTCGAGTTTTCATGACGTCCATTTCATAAATCCTAATCGTAAATTTCGTAAATCATAATCGTTACTTTTATAAATCGTACTACCTGTAACATGTATATTCTCGATTTTTATTCATCGATCATAAATCATTATACATAATAACACATGTATAATTTACACGTATATAAAGAAAGAAGATCCATAAACAACGTCCTATCCAAGTGATCTTCGTCTTAGACTCTTCCTCTAGTCTCAAGTCCTTTAAATAATCCCCCGTCTCAGTGTTAGTCGTGGATATTCTTCTCCCTACCTGTACCGTCGTCCGTCACCCTTTTCGAGACACCGTGATATCAGTGTCGTTTCAAAGTCAGTTCAGGTACCCGTCGTGACGTTGACCTTACCGGGAAGTCTCAAAGGAGAATACCACCCCTCCCCTGACCTAGAGACATGACATAACACACACACACACACAATCAACGAATCAACACAGGTTGAGAAACGTTAGGGTATCTGGCGTCGGGTGGTCCTGGGAGGTAGGTACCCTAAGAGGTCAGTCCTTGTGACCTCACCCAACGGTAAAGGAGGAGGTTTTCTTTTATATCTTTCTTTCTTTCGCTTCACAGGCTGACAAACGCTGGGGTACCTGAGATCGGATGGTCCGAGGAGGTAGGTACCTTAAAAGGTCCGTTCTTATGACCTCACCCAACGGTAAAGAAAGAGGTTGACATGACATAAATATGGTCAGTTAACCTATATTCGAAGAGGTCCTTCCTTTATAGATACTGGAACTCGTTATATGGAGAGAAGTCACTTCTTGTCAAGGGACTTTACTGAATGTCGACTCATAATAGAAGTCGCACCCGTAAGAGTTGTCCACCTTACTCAGGAAGAATTCCCGGTAGGTTCGTCCTTTGGTGTCGTGGGTAATGTCACCACGTCAAGGAGTACCCGACAACAAGACGATGAACAAGTCTTTGATTTACACAAAGAAGACAAAAGCATTCTAAAAACAAAAAATTGAAGTAAAAAAAAATCCTGATAGTTACCGACATGGAGAAAGTCTTAGTTACTTCTTTCCATTTAAACAACAAAGAACATATACAACCCGCACCTATACCCGAATGTTTATAAAAAACCTTGTAAAACCTATCGATATGCGATCAGTCACAACTGTCTATTCGTTGTGAGTTGATTTTACCTATAACATTTACTTTCCTTTCCTTTGAACGTTCATTCACTTCATTAATTCCTTTCTTTGACTATAATAGACCAGATCTTTCCTTTGAAACGAACCCGAAACTCTCGTTTCTACCAAGTAGTAGTAACTGGCGTCTTTTCTTTTTTGACAAAAAAAACAACAACAACAACAACAACAACAACAAGGGCATTCCGTAGTAGCTAAGTTACGTGTACTCAAACTCATTCGAGACCCTCAACCACTACCTGTCCCTTCGGACAGCACGACGTCAGGTACCCCAACGTTTCTCAGCCTGTATGACTCACTGACTTGACTTCACCTTTAGACTATTGTTCTTCCAGTCAGCACACACGTGTCCCCTTCTATTACCCTGTTTGGTTTGTCACAAATCGTTGTAATTCTCTTTTCCTTTAACAATCGTCCTATGTACAAATTTTTAGAGGGATAAAAGGTTCCTCCTAAACCTTTTAGTTCGGTATCCCGAAGGAAGTACCTGAGACAAATTCCTCAAAGTCTAAAAAGACAACTCTTCTTTCGTTAATTACACTAAATCGATAGTATTTAGGATGATATTATAAAGAAAATTTAAAATTAAATAGTCTCTTCTAACATTGATAGAGTCTAAGTCATTCCATAGATATAGGGATCTAGTTTATTGATATCTGTTACCCACCCTAGTACAGTGGAAGAACACCTTCGAGAGAACACCATTTACTACACATTCTCTCTACCTCAAGGGTCACCACCCCTTCGACATAGTCATTTACAAATAAAACAACGTAATTGATGACTACCGGTTTAACTTTGACATAGGACGAATAAGATATATATCCGTTCCTAGATTCCACACTAATATACAACGTTATACCTTCACTCATTGACTCTCTCTTTTCAAATCTTACATATAACCTTATTCTATCTAAGAGTAGACAAACCGTATTAAATTTAGTACGAAGAAATACTTTATTCCTTTTGTTATTTTACATATTCTAATGTTTCATTGAAGGGGGTTATATGACACGGACTTTACTTTCTGACAAAGGGTTTATTTTATTATTTTACACTCATATATAAATAGGTATATGTACCCTCATACACATACACACGTATATAAGGTCATATATAAAAATTCAATGTCTTATCTTAACAAAAGTGGATAAGTTCAAAATGAAGAAGTCAAGACGACGATTCAGTGAAGTCAGCACAGACTGAGACACACCGGGGTATTTACCGTAAGTCAAGTTAAGTCAGTGAGTCAGCACAGACTGAGAAACACTGGGGTATTTAGCGTCGTACGGTCCGTAGGGACAGGTAGTGGTTGAGGGCCTCAAGTAAGTTTGAGTGCAGGTAGCTCAGTCTCTACGGTAGGTCGGTAGAGTAGGAGACAGTAGGGAAAAGGAGAACAGGGGTTAGGGAGGGTCGATATGTCATTTCGAAACATAAAAAGTAACTAAATCAACCATTATATAGGTATAGTAAGTAATAAAATGACAGATGGTATGACCTGTTCATCAATACGTCGCAACTAGTTTATATTTATGTCTGAAGTAAATCTTTAACCTTCAGATCTTTAAACCATCAACCCACGGTACTCTTAGACATAGAGTCTATATTTATATAAAAATTTCGTCGATAACTTGAAGAATTGGATATCGTTTACGAATCAGATAGATATGTAGGATCAGGTTTTTATTTCAACCGTGTAAAATCATCCGAGAACTAGATATCTTTTTATATACTACCTTATAAAAACAAAATAATCATTCAGTTAATCTGTAACTAATATTGTGACGCCGTGGTAACGTTCAAAATAACAGTGGTAAGATCGAATCATTCGAATATACTACGGAATATACAACATCGTCAAAAACCAAATTATAAACCTTAATTAAAGACTTTGTCGAATCCGATTCGTGAGTCGGTCAGTAAAAAGATTTAGACTATCCTACCTTATCATGCATCGACTTTATAAGATCTCGATATAATATTCGAAGTCACTATTGTCCCCAGGTGCTAAGTAAAAGTTTCGTTTCAAAGAAAAGGATTATACAGACTACATAGTGAAAAATAACCGTTAAAAGTATAGACTCAACCGTTGGGACGGTAAACAAAAATAACAATAACAAAAGAAAAACACCTTTTCTATTTGTTATGATCAAGTCCCGGAAACCAACAAATATAGAAATCGGTCAATGATCGTTACGAGGGGAGGAAACGACCCAAGGAAAGAACGGTCAGAAAAGAACCCATGGACTGAAGACTCGTCTACGAGAAAAATTAGAGTAGAGTAGAATTAAATTTTATAAATAAGTAGCTTACAAAGGTCAGAGGTCATTTGATCCTTAACCAAAACATAACGAAAACACCGTGAGCAACCTAACACCAGAATATTAAATGTACAGACAGAGGTTTAATAAGAATCGAGTTTCTCCCGTTTCTAATATAAAAACAGTAGAGATGTCTTGGTCTGAAAATCGTGTTTTGAATCGTATCAGATTTATGAGTTATTGAAAACTAACTTCTTTATTCGTTAATGTCTTGTACTGATGTCTTGACCTTAGAATTACCTATCTTTAAATTCTTTAATTCTGGTGTCTCTTACCTTATTACGATATAATAACCAAGTCTCTGTTAATATAATTTTCTCAATAGTGAAAGTCTCCCTTAGTCCCTAGGATAAGAAAAAAACAGAGAAATCTATTCAGACTAATCTGACACGTAATACTGTGTATTTTTAATTTCAGTGGTCTAGTCTTAAGAAAAAGATTAAGAAGTTCTTACAGGTAGGTGTAAGTACAAACTAGATTATACAGGACGAAAGAAAAGGTGCCAAAAGAGAGAAGAGGACTGAGATCTGAGAACTAAGATATAGAATGAGTTCGGATAGAGGAAAAGACTACTAAGAAAACTATGGAAAATAAGTTCAATGACGTAAATGAAGTCTAGGAGGGCGGGAAGGAGATAAGATCGAAAGAAAACACAAAAAAGAAGGAAGAGAATCAAAGTCGTTTTCGTGTTGAGTTGAGTATCTAACAGAGACTCAGTGATGAAGTAGAGAGTTCAAACAAACGTTTGATGTTCCAGGCCCTTCCCTTAAGTTCACTAGTTTCTATTGACACAATAACCGAATGAAGGGAGTATCGAGTCAGTCATTTCTTAGACGGACGTTACTTCCTATGGGTCGAAGCTAAGGACCCAACCCTTCTATTGAGACCTCTTCCTTTACCGTTGGATGAGGTCATAAGAATGGACCTCTTAGGGTACCTGTCTCCTCGGACCGTCCGATGTCAGGTGTCCCAGTATTCTCAACTGTACTAAATCACTGACTTGGTGGTGTAACCCAATGAATTTCGAACCTTGGACGTAAGGACATTTCCTTAGGATAGATACTCAAAAAAAATGGTTGAGGTCATAATAGACATACAAATTGTTTATTGTATTAAGTCAGGGATTGAGAAAAAAACCACGGTTTGGTCATTTTAGACACGAAAGTTTTCATATTCTTCTTAGTCTTTTCTACTTATGTCTTGGTATAAAAATCCGTTTAGGGAGGTCAACTACATATATGGAGACAACTTTGAGTTCTTGTTCTAAGATATACTAGAGGGTCTATCATCACTTTATGAATACTCAGGACTTAGTCTTTTAGACTCTCATTAAGAGTCGATACGAGAAATAACGACTACTGGAAACTGTTCTACACGTGAAAAAAACATACAGTAAACGGAGTATCCTAACACCTCTTATATCTATATATTTAAGTTCCTAACACCTCTTATATCTATATATTTGAGTACACTTAAGGAAGTGACAATGTATTTTCCATGAGTTAATTTATGCCAAATACTCCGCTGAGTAACCTTTTCTGGGACATCGACTCTTTCTGTTTCCCGTCCTCCTCTTCCCCCACTGTGTCTTACTCTACCGACCTACCGGAGTGGCTAGGTTACCTATACTCAAATTCGTTTAAGACCCTCTTTCACTTCCTGCCCCTTGGGACCGTACGACGTCATGTACCCCAGTGTTTCTCAGTCTGTGTTAAATCGCTGATTTATTGTCGTCGGGAATCTTAATGTTAAAAAATGATGTTTTTACAAAAACTAGGTAAAAGATCTTAACAAGAATTCGTTAAAAGATCTGACTGATATTATCATGACCGTTCTTTATACGAAGATTAAGGATGTTTTTTAAAGGTTTGAAGTTAAACGTTGACACGATAGTTTAACAAGTTGTCTATGACCATAAAGACTTTAGTCTCCAGAAGTTTTTTTCAGTCTCTAACCACTAATTATCTCAAACGGAAGAACCTGGTTTGACGAAGTTTTTAATGGAGATTGTTTTTGTTATAAAAAGACAAGAGACTTGCATTAACCTTGAAAATCGTCGACTTATTATGTAAATGTAATTGTAGTAATAAAGGATTATATCGGGTCAGGATACAGTAGTTTAAATATGGAAGAATTATTAACATTCCGGGTAAGTAAGGTTCCACTAGAGGTGAAATAGAGATGAACACTCCTACTTCGACATATGATAACTGTCACTAGACATAAAGTTGAAACTTCTCTCTTTTTTGTCTCTTTTCTTAGGGTTTAATTTATGTTTAATTTATCTTCTTTTATATACCATTACCATTCTCATCTTTATTTACTTTATCCTTTTTCATTTCTTTTTACTTTTGGGTTTCAAACCAATACACTTTTCTAATTATAATGACTTTCTAGAATAGTAATCGTTCTATCTTTTTTTGTTCTCCCTTCCGTGTTCGATGGTTATTGACCTTACTCTCATATTGGTTACTAGGATGTCTTTAAGTTTTGTTATCTCTTTGTAATATTTGTTAAAATATCGTTATCTAAACTGTTAAAATAATTTATCTCAGGACCCTTTGTCTCAATGAATTTGACTAGTTTTGTTACATTAAACAATTTTCCTTGACTTTTAATAATTATGTAGGTGTTTCTTTGGATATCTGGGACGATTATAATGACCACTTAATTTGTCAACGACTAAAATAAAACCCCCCCCGAGGTTTTAGTGACGTCTACCACTAACGTCGGTACTTTAATGAATGAGGAACCTTCCTCATTCATTAATGAATGAATGAGGAACCTTCTTCATTCGTTAATGAATGAGGATCTATCGTAATTTTTCGTCTCTGTAATGAAACAGTTGTTTCGAGATAGATCAGTTCCGATACCAAAAAGGTCATCAGTACATACCCACTCTCTCAACTTGATGTTTCTTTCGACTCGTGGTTTATTAACTACGAAAACTTGACACCACAACCTTTTCTGAAACATGGAACCTGACGTTCCTCTAGGTTGGTCAGGTAGGATTTCCTCTAGTCAGGACTCATAAGTGACCTTCCAGACTACAACTTCGACTTTGAGGTTACGAAACCGGTGGACTACGTTTCTCGACTGAGTAAACTCTTCTGGGACTAAGACCCTTTCTAACTCCCGTCCTCCTCGTCCCCTACTATCTCCTACTGTACCAACCTACCGTAGTGGCAGAGTTACCTGTACCCAAACCCATCTGAGACCGTCAACCACTACCTTCCCGTCAAGTACCCGAACGTTTCTCAACCTGTGATGGCTCGCTGACTGGACTTGACTTATGGTTCATAAATCCTCTAAGGGTTAACATATGTCTGAAAGTGTTTTACTTCTTCGTTTATGATAGTAAAATATTCCCAAACTATTGAAATACTTTCAATGAACAAAAAAGTGTGGAGTAAAAGGAGTGGGGTTTTTACATTTTAACTATAGAATGTCTTAAGAACCCTTCTAATTTCTTTATCGTACGGTTATACTAACGATATATACGGACCTCGTGGAAACCACGACAAATTAAACTTAAAAATAGACGTTCAGATAAGTCTATCCTTCTTATTCTGTGGGCATTTGTCATGGATACAAACTTAAAAATAAATTTGTAAAACCATCCGTGTAACTATTTTAAAAAAGAGTACATCATATCATATCAGTATATGAGGAAATGTATCGAGGAAAACGAAGAAATCCTTTTTGATAATTTCATAAAAAAAGGGGTTTCAAACTATAGAAGTAGAATAAAAGGTACTTTTATTTCTTTCGTAAAAAGTTTGGACAGAAACGAATGAAGAAAGTCAGTATATAAACTGATATAAATAAGTAAGAGTTCCGTAACTCTACAAACTGAACACCATTAAATCCTGAGGATGACTAAAATGAAGATCAGTCCAAAAGTAAGTACTAAAAAGAGGACAATACCAATTTTATTTCTCAGGTATCGTAATTCGTATACATCAAGTTACTAAAAGAAAAGATTAGAAAGAAGGGAGTGTAGACCTACCTTCCTCCTCGAGAAGGAGTGGTATACGAAAACGAACCAAACGAAAAGAATTAACAGGACTTAAGTAAACCCCGATCTTATTCGTATGAGTGTATGTATCTATATAGCTCTCTTTGAAATTTCATAATCGTGAAAGTGACTATATACCATTTGTGATCCTATGGTTTAACAGACGTTTTATAAATGAATACGACTTCAAGAAACTTCACATATGTATTACTTGGGTAAGGTCCTTCTATGTCTGTAATATCGACCGAAGATAAGAGATGTGACCGAAAAAGGTCAACTTGTATGTATAGATATTAACAAACAGTTACAGAATTCAATCTAATAATGTCTGTTTTACCGGAAGAACCATTAAAAGGTATTCAAGGGATTTTTGAGTTCTCGTAACTTTTTCCTAAAACTGTAAAAACAGGGAAGATACTTTTTTTTATATATCGTATTCCAACGTATATCTAACACGGAGAAAATTATAACAATAATAACGGAAGTAATGATTATTAAAAGAGGGTACTTCAACATACCTTCCTTATTTCCTATTCACTTGGACTTTAAAGTGGTTTCTACTCTCATGGATCGCGTATTACACGGAAAAGAATAAACTAAATTAAGACTGTTATTTTGAATTTTCCGTTTATAATAACTGTCAAAGTAACGTTTTTTTTCACCATGTCTCTTCAGTCAGTTAAACGAATTCTAGTGTGTTGGAAATTTCCCGTCCTAGTTCTAAGTTTCAATCCGGAAAACTGAGACCTCAAATATTATGAAAAGAGATTTAGTGATGAACAAACTTCCTGAAACTTGTTTACTATGACTTAATATCATCTGGGTCGTTATTGTGAAACAAAGTACGACACAGTTTACTGATAGAAACACTATATATTTTGTTGTACTGTATTGACAGTATATCAGTAAAATTTTATAAAAATTTCGGTGGTGTTTTAACGAAAAGTATGAAAGATAACACTTATTACTGTTTCTGTAATTGAAAACTTCACAATTTAATGTACATATGGGTACGACACACATGTAAGTACATTTTAGATAAAATACATTTTATCTATTATGTATCTAGATTATATAAAGTCTACCGTAACAAAAGTGATCTAACTTGACAGTAGAGAAGATTATTGTACTTTGAGAATAAGATGACGTCATAGTGTTTGTAGATGTGATACAAAAAGACTGTTCGATATAAAAATTCAAAGTAAGAACTTTGAAGTTTTTAACTATGGTCAAGAAAAGTTCTGTTACACAAGTTGTGTCACGTCGTTTGTAACGAAAATAAAAAAGGAACATCGTACTCATCTTCTTAAGGTCCACTATATCAAGACTATATTTGATAGAGACGAGTATTGGGTCTTCGAATATCTTATGAAACTATCAATACGTTTGTATAATTTAAACTCAGTTTTTAACAGTACCGTATATAGGTACTTATGTAAGTATAAACTTTTGATATAAAAGGAGAGATGTTAAGTCCTAAAATTTATGACACCAAGGACGAAGTTCAGAGAAAATTTTTTAAGAGAATAAAAATTCATACGTACACATATATATATGTATATAACGACGACGATTCAACGAAGTCAACACAGACTGAGACACACTGGGGTATCTACCGTCGGGTGGTCCAAGNCAGTTTTTAACAGTACCGTATATAGGTACTTATGTAAGTATAAACTTTTGATATAAAAGGAGAGATGTTAAGTCCTAAAATTTATGACACCAAGGACGAAGTTCAGAGAAAATTTTTTAAGAGAATAAAAATTCATACGTACACATATATATATGTATACGACGACGACGATTCAACGAAGTCAACACAGACTGAGACACGCTGGGGTATCTACCGTCGGGTGGTCCAAGGGGGTAGGGACCCTAAGAGGTCCGTTCTTATGACCTCACCCAACGGTAAAGGAAGAGGTTACGTACTTTTACTTTTCACTTTCACTTCAGCGAGTCAGCAAAGGCTGAGAAGCGTCGGGGTACTTGACGTCGGACGGTCCGAGGAGGTAGGTACCCTAAAAGGTCCGTTCTTATGACCTCACCCCACGGTAACGGAAGTGGCTATATATATATATATATATTCATATGATATATTAATGGATATACACTTATATCCATTAATATATCATAAGAAAATGAGACCCGTTTCATCATAAACACTAAGTAAAATACCTCTGATGACCAGAAAATATTTGAAAGATAAGAACAAGTCAGACTGACAGACCTGATTTTTAGTAAATACGGAAATAAAACAATGAGTCGAATTAGGTTTACGTTTGATTTTTAATAGACTTTATACTTGTGTCTTATGTACTTTAAATTTCACTTATAAATATTTTTACGCGTAATCAAAAAGTGATTGTAGAGACACATGTACTTTGTTTACGTATTAGTAGATATAAACATGTATATTTACACACACACGAGTCAGCGATTCGGTCCAAGTTGAAAAATACTTGACTATCTGATATCGGATGGTCCGAGGAGACAGGTACCTTAAAAAGTCCGTTCTTATAACCTCACTCAACGGTAAACGATGAGGTCCCCTAGAAGGACTGGGTCCTAACTTGAGCACTTAGAACGGAGAGGACGTAACCGTCCACCTAAGAAATAGTGATACGATGGACCCTTAGGGTGTATATATGTATGTGTACATATTTAATCGAAACTTACGATTATAAACGATTATAACATTGATGATACACTACCCATATTTAACTCTAATACATCTCATCTTCAAATACATTAAACCTCCCTGAAAGGACCGCCAGGTCACCAATTCTCAACCGTGAAGTTACGTCCCCACACTGAAGTTAGGGACCAGTCCTTTCATGCTAAGGTGCACGGTATACCACGTCGGTTTTTTTTTTTTTCCGTTTCATTATTTATACATCAAACCCTTTGGAAGCTTTTGTATGTTTTATTGTTCATATTTTATTTCATAATTTCACCTATGAATAATCTTATTCTTTATTAATGATCAATATATAAAAATTTTTAGTTCGTTTCTGTATTTTGTACGGTTTATGTCTTTTTTATAAAATAATTTTATAGAGATTTTAAGTTAAAAAAAGACCAATGAACAATAAACTGGTATAGAAAGATACTGTTGCCAGAACAGTAAATAACATATTTATCTTATCTTTCTATTAAGTTAGAAGGATAATCCGACAACACAAAAACAAAACAAAAGAAAAACCAGACTCTCAAAATCTTTTCTAAGAGAATCAGGGTGATAAACACCATTTCGGTATGTTGAAAAACCTAACGACAGTTTCAATTCTTCTGTAAACGGTCCAAAGAAAGTATATGACATTCTAAAGACTCATAAAGTCCATAAGAAACCTTACTGAGTACAAGTTGTAACAACTTGTTAAGTTTTTAACTGTTATGAATCTGTTTAACTGTTTAAATCTGTTAAACAGTAAGTATAGAGGAATGACGTCACCGAATAATACTTATACAATGGAAACAGTTATAGTCATAAAACACACTTTAGTCATTTTTTAATTTATAAAAGACTACACTTTTCTTATAAACAATCAATCTAATCGTTTATTAAGTTCTGATGAAATAAAGACAAGTTCTACATAGAAGGTGAGTCACTTGACGACTGAAATCTTACTAGATTTTGTTTGTTTTTTTTTGGCTGAGTAACCTTTTCTGAGACTATGTTCCTTTCTAATTCTCGTCCTCCTCTTCACCCTCTGCCTCTTACTCTACCAACCTACCGTAGTGGTTGAGCTACCTGTACTTAAACTCGTTTGAGACCCTCTATCACTTCCTGTACCTTCAGAAAGTACCACGTCAGGTACCCAAGTGTTTCTCAGTCTTTCCTGAATTGCTGACTTGTTGTTGGTTTTGAAAGTGAAATGAAGAGTAACATTTTATTAAAGATGAATAAAACATATATTGTCTATGTCTTTAATAAAACAGCATATTAAGTAAACTTTGACATACGGGAAGATATAGTACATAGTTACATAAAGACTGTCCTCCTTTTTTAGATAAATTGAACCTTAGACTTTTGGACTCAAAAAATGAATGAACAAACCGTTAACTTTCTTAATGAGTCATTAAACGGAAACCGAAACATACAAAGTTAAGAGTTAAAGGGAAGTGAGAGGTGTATGAAGAAACCGTAAGTCTTTTATAAAGGTATAAGTCTAAGGTAGAGACCAGGACGAAGAAATCCCAGTTTTACGACCTAATCAAAAATCTCACTTGTCTTCGTTATCAAAAGGACCTTCGGTAAAGTTGTAAAAGTAATAATTGTATAGATGGTACTGAAGACACTGATTGTTATAGATTGATATCTCTTTTAATGATGGTTAGTTTTCTCATACAGGGACCTTGTATCTGTGTCAAATTAGAGTTAAGTATAGAGTTAGAGTTAAGTTATATGAACATCGCCTTAGAGGGTCGTTATCGACATTGAGATTACGATAGTATCTTTTCTCTTTTTCATAACTATAAGTATCTATTTGGAAAGACGACAACAAACAAATTTTAAAAGGTTTTTAGTATTGACAGTCTTGTGTAACGGTTCCGGAGAAATTCCATAAACTACACATATTACAAGTAATATTGGAATAAGAGATCACATTGAAGTTTACAATAAGTTAACTTATTATTTTTTTTTAAAACTACATACTTGTTCAAATCAGAGATTTTACTCTCCTCTTTAATTCTTTATTTTTCTTTACTTTCGAAAGAGATCTAATGTCCATCTTGGATCCGTTGAACTCAGTCTTCAAACGAAAGGATTGGGAGCGTCCGTGAAAAAAAAAAAAAAAAACGTATCCTTTTACACTGAAATCTACAGTGACAAAGATTAACCAGAACGTAGACTAGTCGAATGAGTCACTAACAAAATTTGAAGTAACCCAAAAATAAGAGGGATGAGTGTCTTTTGATTTCTACACATTCCGTACCTAAACTGGAATGGGATCCGTTAACAAAGTAGAACTTATCTCCGTTGATCTTATCGTCGTCTGTGTTTCGATTAAGTCACATTTCGTCTTAGTTAAAATGCTACGTAAAACTATATAATATTACACTTATTTCTTCAATATCGGTGTACGTAGATGTGTCTATTTGGATTATTTCTATTATAAGTAATAATTCTCCTTTAACGTTTTCCAAAGTGTGTCGTGCTAAGGTAAATATTTCAATTTTTATGTGTCACACACACACACACGCACGAACACACACAAACTTCTTTCGTTCTTTTACTTTCACGATAGTATTTTAAGTTCCATCACAAATCGAATCCACCATACAAAGGAACCTTAGTATCTTACCGTGTTTCCCTTACGGTGTCATTAACCACCAGAAATAAAATAACAAGAAACAATACAGAAACTTTATGTAAATTTATAGAAATCAATATTTTATAAATTAATTTTGTTAATTGTGTAAAGTTACCCTAAACTTTATTGGTCCACTCATCATCTTATCAAAGACCACCCTTTCTGGTTCGGTTTTTTTTGTCGTTTTATCCTCTTCTTAATCCACTTCAACCTCCCGACTTCTTTTTCATAAGTCCGATCTGTAACAAAAGACTTCTACCGAAGTATCTTTTCGTGTAGATTTACGTCCAGTCTTGCACACTGGATAAAGTTGTATACGACTTTTTCGGTCGACTCCATTTTTTTCGTTACCTGTCATAGATTCAACTCAGTTTATAGAAGTTATGTCTTACTTTATTCTTACCGAGACACTAATTATGGCAACTCCATTCACAAACTCCCGTTAGGTCCCTCGGTCTCCCGACTATGACATTACAAACCGTCGTAAAGTCAGAAAGAGTTTTCTATGTACGGTTTGAAAATGATAGTCGGTCTTTAACATGGTCCTGGACATGATTTTATAACTCATTTTTCGTTGTACCTAAGACACTAAAAGTTTTCATACTTAAGAGAACGGGAAGTCCTTTTGTACTATGTTTAGAACAAAGATTTTAGGACCCCGTCTATTTTATTAGGTTAAACCGTTTTAACTTAATATCTGACCTCTAGGGTTAATATCCCGTCAATAATAATTTTTTGAGTTGTTAACTCCTGATCCTTAAATTCGATCTTAAAGTAAGTAACCACTTCAATCCATTCTTCTAGTCTTTGTTTTGCCTTTACACTATTTACTTCTTCCTTTTGAAGCTCAAATATTTTTTCAACTATGACTGACCCTAATTTTGTTTCATCTTATCTAACAGTATTTTCTGTACATTCTTATTTTACCAAAAGAAACTATTCTTTCTCATTAATATGATGAATGTATAAAAGACACATTATTACTCCCACCTTCATCCTCTCAACTCTTTTACAACATTGTCACTTAACTTTGGTTGAACCAAATTTTTAACATTTCGAAACTTAACTTCTTTGGTTAAAATAGTCATAGTATTTACTTTTCTAGTCGAATCGTTATAAGTTACATTTTAATCGATCTATAAAGTTCACTTCGTGTTCAACTTTTGTTACAAAATAAGTACTTTGATACCTTAGTCCAGGTGTCACAGTCATCAGTGTAGACGGAGACACTATAGTATCTAAAAAAAAAAGAGTACTGATATTTATATCCCTGAAAACCCCAATAAAACAACTATATGATTTTCAAGTAAAGTAATTCACGACACACTCCGATAATTTTATTTGATCGTATCAAAGACCATGTATTAAATGGTAATAAAGAAACCTGAAATAACAGGTGACAAGTGTTAAGAGACGGACCGAGACACGGACACCATCGACTAGAAATACCTAACACAGTCACTTGGAAGACGAAGACCAAAGACCGACATAAATGATTATTCTCCATAGTTATCCTTTAGTCTGTCTTCCTTCTATCTACTTGTCGGGTAAATCAAAGATTGAGGGAGGTTGACACAGTGAAACCAGAGTTCGTCGGGAGAGGATGTTGATTTTGACACGAGTACCCCATCGTCATTGGTGAGATAGGAGTACAGGGAAAGTCTGTGGTCTTCCATTCTTGAGAGGAGACAACGTTCGGGACCTCACGAGGTGGTTAAGAATAACCAAAATATATTACGATGGGTGGGAAACATTGTCATGGAAAATTTGTGAGAAGTCCATAGGTGAACACTCACTTACTCACTCACTTCAGCGAGTCAACACAGGCTGAGAAACGCTGGGGTACCTGACATCGGATGTTCCGAGGGGACAGGTACCCTAAAAGGTCCGTTCTCATGACCTCACCCAACGGTAAAGGAAGAGGTTAGGTGAACACTCACTGTAGATTAAGAAAGGTCTTGTGATAAACAATGTGTTTTATTGGTTTTCAATAATAAACTCTATTAAAATGAAAATTCTAATTTACTCTATCAATCGGGTCAAATAAACGTAACCAGTTAGATGTGAACTTCATTGATAAATCAAGATCTCTAACTAAAGTTGTCTTTTCAACATATTACACTACCTACTTTTTTCCCTGGGGTCTCGGGGACTGACTGTACGGATTTCGTTGCTGTTTTAAAATGAAAAATTTAAACATAAAGGAAACTGTTTTAAAATGAAAAATTTAAACATAAAGGAAACTATTTTCCGTTTTATCAAAAATTACTGATATTAATAGTCACTATTTTACTGTGGGGAAACTTCATTACGTATGGAAAAGTAACCTTTACAAGTTCGCCTCCGGACCAATGGTAACAGTCACGACAGACTCCTTATAAGGGTATAATCTCTGTCCAACTTGAAGTACTCAAGAGTCTAGAGAATAATGGGACTCAAAAAAAAAAAAAAAATTCACTGGTAAAAGTACGAGAAGATATTGTCTGATGACGTTGCACCCTCTCACGAGAGTTATTGAAATCAGTATTATAATACATTAAATTCGAAAACTCGTATTTTTATGTTAAGGGTCAAACGTGTCAACGTACTAATCTATATGCTGTTATGGAGTATCAAAAGGTATAGTAACACTAAGAATTTTTTTTAATAATCCGATATAATGTAATAAAATTTTCTCATATCTCTGGTTCTCCACCTTCTATCAACCTTCAAAAGTCCATATGACTTCGTTTCCCCTCTCCTTTTTTAAATTATAAAAATAATATGATAATATTTCAGCAACTAAAATATATAACCAAAATTTATAACAACCCAATTATCACTAAAAGATTTTAAATTTAAAATTAATGTGAATCAAAAAAAGAAAAGGGAACAGAAATTTTATACCTGAGTAAACAGGAACATGGATTAATAAAATTTGAGATATACGGTTTCGGTTCTTTGTGTCAAGTCGCATGGAAAACTTGTTCATATAAAAATTGGAGGACTAAATCCTTCCTTTGGACGAAAGAGAACGACAGTTTTCATCGTAAAAAAAAAAAAAAACCCAAATACGTGACTTGAATACTTTGTTAGGTTATAGTGGATTTAGTGACCCCGAACGAGGTTAGTTCAACTTTTAGTATAAAATATGTTACCGTGAAAGAAAGTTTTTCACTCTTTTGTTACTAGAACGGAATATAATACCCCTGTCAGAATTCTTTATGACTAGTCACTTTCTCTGACGAAACAGATTAACGTCAATATTTTGGATAATCCGAGAATTTGTAGAGTTTTTTTCCTTTTCATCTGTCCAAATGGACATCTCTATCCCACTTGAAAGAGTGACCCACCAAGGGAAACGGAACACTTTTAGTCCAACCTCTCCAGACCTTGACGTCAGTAAATTTTGATTTCGTAGAGAAAGTAATGAATTGAGTCACAGAGACTTTCTGTCAGAACACACTATACAAGAGACACTCACGATTAAATACTGGCCGCAAAACTACCTTTCGACAGTCCACTGGAAGAAAGAGAAATGAAGGAGATGTAACTAAATAACCATCCTTCTTCGTTAACGTCACCGTTGTAAAAGGTAAATCCGAAGTGTCTGTATCACGTGTGTTAAAGGTTACTAATTTGTCTTAAGTCGACTGTATGGTGACAGGTCGTTCGAAAGTAATGACTTAGTACTTCTCCTCTACTGTGTTAAAAATTACCGTAATCGAAAAAGAAAATACCTATAAATCCAGTGTTCACTCACGTTAAAACCGTCGAGATTGAAATAGTGGGAAACCTGTATATTTTAGTAGATTAAACCTTGGGGTTTACAGTCTGAAACTATCCGTCGAATCAAAGTCTCACTACCTACTAGTTTTACTCTTCAGGTGATGTTCGGTTCATACAAGTCTTTTTACACATCCCTTTTAAAGTCCATTGAATGGTTATGGACTATGAACAACCCTTATTTATAACACAAATTATTAAAAAGTGTCTTCCTTACTTAGTTTGTCTAAAATTGTGTATCTATTGTTCTGGTATGATGGAATAGAGATGAGGATAAGAAATCATGTAAACACAAAGACGGATTCACGAAAATCAATGACCGTTTCGGTTGTTTCCATAACTGGATTCTACCCGTCTCTGTCTTAAATCCCCGTGTATAGATACCGTTAAGTTAAACTAAACTGAATTCAGAACAATCACTTTATACTTGGTTCTAGTACCCTTAACTTAAGTTCCTTTCACTAGGGACTCAAAGACAACGACGGAACTAGAGTTCACAAATTGGCGAATGTAATATTTTATAATCTATATATTGTAATTCCTAGAAAAGAACTTTTAATCTTAATTATAAAAAGTGGTGAACCTCGAACGGTTCACTAAAAGAGTCCATAGAACAATGGGTGTCTATAAAATTCGTTCATCCGGAATAAGAAACATACCATTCTTATAACTGTTCGGTAACTTTTTTTTAAATTCATATTTTTAATATTAAATTGTTATACTAAGTTGTGTCTGAAAAACCCTACGACGACACAAGTTCTAGAGACGATCATACCTTTATTTCCTATTGTCAAAAAAAATTAATTAAAAATTAACTTCTTATTAACGAAATGTTACAACATAACCAAAGAAGGTATGTTGTTATACTAATCGATATACATTTCTCCTCTCACTTTTTCAACTGAATTTCGAGTTGTAAGTCTTTTGATTCTAGTACCGAAGACTAGGATAGTGAAGTACCGTCTATCTACCCCTTTGTCAACTTTGTTACACTCCGAGATAAAAAACCCCAAGATTTTAGTGACGTCTACCACTAACGTCGGTACTTTAATTTTCTATGAATGAGGAACCTTCCTTTCAATACTGGTTGGATCTATCGTATAACTTTTTGTCTCTGTAATGAAACCGTTGTTTTCAGGTAGATCAGTCAAGTCAAGTCAAGTCAACGAGTCAGCACAGGCTGAGAAACGCTTAGGTACCAAGCGTCGTGCGGTCCGGAGGGACAGGTAGTGGTTGACGGTCTCAAGTGAGTCTGAGTGCAGGTAGCTCAGTCACTACGGTAGGTCGGTAGAGTGGGAGACTTCAGGGGAAGAAGAGGACGGGGGTTAGGGAGGGTCGTAGTCTCAGAAAAGGTTACTCAGTTGAGAAACGTACTCCACCTTTTTCATGATCTCAAAGTCGAAATCGTAGTAAGGAAGATTTCTTTAGGGTCCCGACTAGAGGAAGTCTTACCTGACTAACCTAGAGGAACGTCAGGTTCCCTGAGAGTTCTCAGAAGAGGTTGTGGTGTCAAGTTTTCGTAGTTAAGAAGCCGCGAGTCGTAAGAAGTGTCAGGTTGAGAGTGGAGGTTTGTACCGGTGACCTTTTTAGTATCGGAACTGATCTACCTGGTATCAGCCGTTTCATTACAGAGACAAAAACTTATATGGTAGATCCAACCAGTATCGAAAAGAAGGTTCCTTATGCACAGAAAATTAAAGTACCGACGTTAGTGGTAGACGTCACTAAAACCTCGGGGGGGTTTTATTTCACACTGTGATAAAGGTGGTAAAGGGGTATATAAACGGTACTTTACCACCCTGACCTACGGTACTAGAAGCAAAAGACTTACAACTCGAAATCCGGTTGAAAAAGTGAGAGGTGAAAGTGAAAGTAGTTCTCCGAAAAATCGAGGAGAAGTGAAAGACGGTATTCCCACCACAGTAGACGTATAGACTCCGATAACTATAAAGAGGGCCGTTAGAACTAAGGTCGAACACAAAGAAGGTCAGGTCGCAAAGAGTACTACATGAGACGTGTATTAAATTTATTCGTCCCACTGTTATATGTCGGAACTGCATGAGGAAAGGGATAAACCTTGGTCAGACAAGAAGGTACAGGTCAAGATTGACGACGAAGGACTGGACGTATGTCTAAAGAGTTCTCCGTCCAGTCCACCAGACCATAAGAGTAGAGAAAGTCTTAAAAGGTGTCAAAAAACACTAGGTGTGTCAGTTTCCGAAACCGTATCAGTTATTTCGTCTTAATCTACAAAAAGACCTTGAGAGAACGAAAAAGGTACTAGGTCGCCTACAACCGTTAAACTAGAGACCGAGGAGACGGAAAAGATTTTGGTCGAACTTGTGGACCTTCAAGTACCAAGTACATAACGACTTCGGACCGAACCTCTTATAACTCGTAATGAAATGATCTCACACTCTACTCACGTTAACACGCCATCAAACTCGTAAGAAACCGTAACGGAAAGAAACCCTAACCTTACTTTTGACTGGAAATGGTCAGGACACCGGTGACGACTCAAA
>SJYO01007492.1:31467562-31487471 GCA_006410555.1 Capra ibex
AAAAAAAAAAAAGACACTCATAACTCCTTTTAAGGTGTCTGAACTCGGATCTTCTTTTTCTTGATCAAGGACGAATCTACTAAAATTGGAAACTTTTCTATCGGTCTAACGTTACTAATTGATCTTATGAGGTTATCATTATACGTACTTATATCCAAACACACTCTTTTCAGGGGGGGGGTAGTTAGGTAGGTTTCTCTATACACCAATTTGTAACACCTATAATAGAGGTTTTCTGAACCAATAGGTTCATCAATCACCAGTTTCGGGATAGGAAATATCCGGTTCATTTATAGTAATCTAAGTTATTTTGACCGGAATTATTAAAGTTGAGTAAAAGTGTTTCCATTTACTCGTATACTTATTATAGAATTGACTCTTTTACCCCCTTGGACCGAAGTCAAAGATCCAGTTTCTATTAATCTCTTTTTTCATCTTAAATACTGAAATTTCCAATTGTGTAAAGAAAAAATATACCCTAATTATCACTTAAGAAAACTTTGTACGATTCTAAGATAACCCTTCCTTATTTCAGTATACGTCAGATTTTGTACTTTTAAAATATTAGGGGAAAACCAATAGATCGGGGACCAATTGGATCATCTTCACCTTATGACTCCCGTTTCTGTTAATTGAATCTTGGTATAATTTATCAATCTTTTTACGGGAAAGGTACTACGAGGACATGGAAAGAATTATCATCGGATCAATCTGACCTGTTGAAATATCACCTTTTGTCTGTGTTAATTTTCACGAGTTATGATCAGTCCAGTATGTTTATCTTTAACTGGTTTTTGGAAATTCACGTTTCTACTAGGGTTTCGATCGTTGGTATTGTTCGTGGTATTGGTGTCGGTTTAGTGTGACCTCTCCATTGATTGAAAGAACTAGGTATGTCCAAGTCCCCCTTTACGGTAACGGGCCATCATGAAGAGTTTTAACCTCTTTGGGTTCAAGGACATGAAACTGATTTCTGTCGACTCACGTTTGGAGGTGTCCTTCTTTATTTGTGAAGAAAGGTAGATCAATGTACTTAATTTATAAATAAATCTAGATGAATAACGATGGTTCACAATCTATAATGGTTCACAATCGGGGTAAAAACACATTCCCAAGACTAAAAAGAAATAAAATTATAAACAAAAGATCCAAAAATAAAACATTACTACGACAAAAAGTAAATGTTAATCAATTGTTATATAATTATTAAGTTGTCGTAAAGATTCGTGGATGACATAAGTTCAAGAGACGATTGTAAATTATGGACGACCTTTGATACGGTTCCTATTTTCTATGTTCCCATTTTCAAAAGGAGGAATTTAGTCAAAAGTAAACTTTACAAACCTGTCATCCGTTTCCAGATGATCCAGAATGAAAAACAAAGACGATGGTCATTCGTCTAGGATCCGTAAGAAGGGATCTTTTTACAAAACAAAACAAAAAAGAGAAAAAAAAAACCATACATTAGATACGACAGTTTTGTTGAGTGGAATTTGAACCGTAAAAACTTACGGCGTTATTGAATGTTGATCTTACTCTCATTGTACATATATATATATATTCAACTACTAATCAATGTACAATCCATTTGATCATATTTAATCATTCAATTAAAGTTACTCTTACCGAAACTAAAAATTAGTTTTCTAGACTGAAAACGACGACGACGACGACGATTCAGTGAAGTCAGCACAGTCTGAGACACACTGGGGTATCTGCCGTCGGGTGGTCCGAGGGGACAGGGACCCTAAGAGGTCCGTTCTTATGACCTCACCCAACGGTAAAGGAAGAGGTTACGTACTTTCACTTTTCAGATTCACTTCAGTAAGTCAGCACAGACTGAGAATCGGATGGTCCGACGAGGTAGGTACCCTAAAAGGTCCGTTCTCATGACCTCACCCCACGGTAACGAAAGAGGTTCTAGACTGAAGATTTAGGGGAGTTTGGTTCACACCATCCGTCTAAAGATTTCTGTCGTGGACGACCTAAGGATACGGAGTCAATAAGTTAATTTGTGATTATATTCATGATACAACTTCTCTGAAACGTCTTCGTTAATTTTGGAGTTAAATAAACTAGAATTTTATTTGTATAACAGTAACATTTGGACTCGGGTAATTCAATGAGAAAAGTTTCGTCTGACAAAAGAGACTGACCATCGTTTTCTTTGTCAGTTTCTCTGAACTACGTACTTCTCTACTAAAACTTTTACCTCCTCCGATGTACGGTTACTTACATCGTTACGATCCTAAGCTTACATCGGAGTTCAGGTGTCCAATCGTTCCTTTGTTTTGTTGAATCAAGATGTTGGTACTCCTTGACTTAAGACAGTTGTTGCAGTCACTCGAACCTTCACCTAAGAGGTGGTCTTTGAAGTCTATTCGAGAGTCTGGTCGGTTGTCGAACTCTTTCTTTTCGAAGTTAGTTATCGTTCGATCGAAGACTGGATGTCTTCAAATTCAAAAAAATTCGGTGATTCAAACATTATCAAACAATATGTAGTCGTCTTTTGTTTATGTGGTCCCATGAGACAAGTTAATTTAATCTTCACGACTCTCAGTCAGAGGAGTAAATGTTTTGTCACTCTTAATATCATGTATGTCCAAATAACACTATGGACTTATCTACTCCTTTTTTACGAATCATATCTCACTTTAGATTACGTTTCTAGTAACAGTAATAAGTATCTCGTAGTCGTCCCGTATGTATCACCATAGACCGTAGGTCAAAACCTATATCGACAGCGATTAAAATTATTACTAATCAACATATAAGGTAATATAAGGACGAAACCCCAGGAAAACTCTTCAGGACATCTTAAGGGTATACAGAGAAAATCGGAAGGTTAATCAAAATAAATTCCCAGATTGTTCATACGTGTAATTTTTAAAATTAGGGGAATAACGTAATAAGAAATTTTAAAAAATATCACTAAAACAGGTAGAGACAAACCCATCAATTCCTGTGTCAGGACAAAAAGACATAGAAATCGTCTGTTTAATCTGAACATGTTGTTACCTATTTGGTCAAATAGTGCTCTGGAAGGTGTAGGTACGTTTCTTTACCCGGTTAGGGTGAATATAGAAATGTACCTTTGGATGGAACGGTTGTCAACTGAAACACCTTCTACTAAAAAGAGAGTTCATGTGTAATTTGACAAAGTACTCAAAGACCACATCACAGGTTTTTTTGTTACTCTTACACTACTACTAATGGACTACATCCTTCCTGATACATAAGTTTAACCATAGAACTGAGGTACACTTTTCATGTAAACCTTTGGAACCGTTCTTAAAAAAATCATAATAAGGTATTTATGATATAAGACGTATATCATATAAGATATATTTTATGATGCAATTTATGATTTAAGACGGAATATTTTTGTCGTATGTACAAAAATAATAACATTTACAACTTTGTTAGACAAAATCAGATTTTAACCTTTTAGTCTTTCAATATTTGTATATCAATTCTGACAAACTTAACTCGGTCTTCACTACTAGAACGGGGAACTCTACTTTCCTTTACTAAGAGTTATGTCTAGGGCAAGTCCTGTCTGTTAACTGAAGTAAGAACAAGTTGTTCACTAAAATAGATATAGATAATAAAGGTCGTTGTACACTGATTAAGGTGATTGGGTTTTCATAAAAATTTTAGTATACACGACTTGAAGATAGGGTCGATACTTATTATATAGATGAATATTTATTACGTGACCTTCATCGGGAGATACCTTACTCCGCATTTACAACTGGTAAACATAAAAGAGAAATTAATTAGAACATAGATATTTGAATTTGTCAGAGATTTATTCTTGTTTTATAGACTCACGAAAATATTACAGTTCAGAATTGGATTTATAACGGTATATAAGGGTTTACAGACAGATACAAAAGTCTTTAACAGACTCTTCTATCTCTGTGTAGAAGTTTTTGAAATACTGGATATCTTGACCATCTAGAAACTCTTTAACATTTCAATGTGGTGTTTCTTCGTCTCTATATAGTTCTTACATATCTGTCGTTCAGACGTGAAAACGGTTAAAAACACAGAGTCTAACGTCAGACCGGAAGTGTCGAAACGACACGGAGTATAATAGAAAATATCACACTGGCAAAACTTTTTTTCAACCGGATTATTAGTCAATTTAAAGATTGACACTCTTGAGTAACTAAACTACTTAAATATAGTGCCTCGAATAAGAGACTAAATAAACAAAACGTGACTAACCGTTAGTAATTAAGTTACATAATAACTTAAGGGAGACCGTCGTCTGAGTCAAAAGGTTAAACCTCCGTCGACGACGACGACGATGACGACGACGACGATTCAACAAAGACAGCACAGGCTGAGACACGCTGGGGTATCTGCCGTCGGGTGGTCCGAGGGGGGCAAGGACCCTAAGAGGTCCGTTCCTGTGACCTCACCCAACGGTAAACCTCCTCCGATTGAATGGGTATTTTGGATCCTGGGTCCTAATAGAACCAAATGTAATCTACCCTTACATAATAATATTCCATCTTTTACATTTTGATTCTCTTTAATTATCTTTATAAGGAGAACTCATAAATGTATCAAGTTACCTTTTTCCTATATCGATAGTAAAAGAACTGTAGTACGGTACTTTAAAAAGGACACACAGACTTTGACACCACCAGTCATGAAAAATGGTTGTAAAGACATTCAAAAGAAGAGAGAGAAAAAAGAAGACGATAAATATGTTTCTTCATTTTGTATACGTTTATTTTAAGTTTTATAGTTAATGACTACCGGTCGGGACTTTAACATTTTCTGTTATGATATAAACTAATAAGGTCGTAAAGTCGACGTGACTGACGGAACCTGGTTACGTCTTCTTTATAGTCGAGTTCTCAAGAAGTTAATAATAGGTATAAAGGATGATAAACCTTTCATTTACTATCTAATTAATCTGGTTGCTCCCTTCCTCTTACGTAAAATAGAGGAAAACAACAGGGAAGGATCGACTCAACGACGAACATAAAATCAGACTTATTTACTCGTCGAAAAGTGTGTTCTCTTTTAAATAGTAATGTGTTCTTTTAGTATATATTATTCTTCGGTTTTCTTATGAGGAACTGGTAGTAACTGTGGTGTATCCTGTAAAGTTGGGACCTATCAAAGTATCTACCGAACAAGTATATTGAAGAAACAACTTTTAAATAAAAGATACACCATTTTATGATTAAATAAAAAATTTCAAAATAACCTAATATCAACTAGATGTTACAACACAATTAAAGTCCACGTGTCGTTCTACCTAGTCAATATGTATACAGTTGAAAATTTACTATAATTTTGAGAAAGTGTCCGACCATGTCTAGATGACAAAAAGAAAAGTCCTAAGATAGTCGGTAAATTAGGAAAGAGACTGAGAAGACATTGAACGATAGAGGGTTTACGGAGTAAATGAAACTTGACAGAGGGATTTTATAAACGTTTATCACAAAGAAACTAGACATGAGAGATGGGTAAAAGGGGGTGAAATACACTATCAGAATTTGATGATAAAGTTTTATTTAGAACTTATGAGGATGGGTAGACTTCGAAAGAGATTAGGGAGTACCATCTTAAAAGACCCACTAACGTAGTAAAGATGTTCTGTAGGTAGTAATCGTAGTAAGACATAATATATGTCAACAGGTAAAAAAGACCGAGTAATTAATTTTCTTTCTTCAAAAATGTGGTCCTTGATATAAAATGGTTAGAACACATGAAATATTAATAAGACGTTTGTTTGGGAAAGATTGCCCTTCTGTATTCTACGTTTCCATGTTAACGTACTCATTATGTCCCTAAATGAAGAGAACATACAGGACTATGTCGACCGGTTCCCCAAGACGAGAAACTTCAGTAATTTCCAGAACCCTAAAAAAGTGACTAAAAAAAAAAAATACGAACGAAGTACCGACACCGACTTCAACAAAGGACAGAAGAAACGAAAGACTTCTTTCCTTTTTCTACGTCTTGGACCTTTCCAAGAAATCTCTACTGGACCTTCAATGTGTGTTATTTGTGTGTGTTATTAAATACAAGTGTAGATGACGAAATTTAAGTCAGTGTCCTGACGTGAGTCGATGTTCTATCCTTTCCTTTACAATAAGTCTACCAATTCGTGGTTTTTTTTAATTTTGAAGTACACATCCTACCTAAAATAACTATTTTGTTTCCTGTCCTATTACCTATATCCCCTTTTTAATCGTCAGAAAGGGTTACATGAGTTTATCTTATAAACCACATATTATCCTCCACTCACTAATAACAACTTATTCACTTAGTTCCTGATTCAATTACCTTAATGTATATGTTTAATCGTTTTTTTTTTTTTTCTTTAACATAAATTTTTTATAATTGGTAACTCGTCTAAGGTATGTAATCTTAAACGTTATAAAGCATAAGTGTTAATAACACTAAAGAACGTTATCCTGAGTAGATGTAGACGGTTTAAAATAAACGATTTTGTTATTCCTGAAAGTTTTGACTTTCCCAATGATTTTGATTAAAACATAAAACAATCCCACTGGATCAAATCTGTTCGATAACTTGTAAAGTATCGTGATGTCATAAAACACAAATCGTAAAACTTACAGTAGGATTAATTGAAGTCATCTTTGACTCTTCCACTCTTAATGTCGTTTTTAGATCTCCAAAAATTTTAGGTTGATTATTTATTAAAAAGAGGAAGCCTCTCATTTCTTACCCATATACTGGAATTAATACGTAATTATTTATGAAATCGATATTAATGTATTATTAAATATTCAGATGAGACAATATTAACTTTATAATTCTAAAAACAGTAGTGAATGGGTGAGGTCACAAGAACGGACCTCTTAGGGTCCCTGCCCCCTCGGACTACCCGACGGTAGATACCCCAGCGTGTCTCAGTCTGTGCTAACTTCGCTGAATCGTCGTCGTCGTAGTTCCATGAGAAAATTTTATCGAATGAAAAGACGGAACTATCTCAGAACACCACTTGATTTATATTTATTGATTTATTTAACTGAAAATTTTACGAAATAATAATAATTTATTCATAGTTTTGTTTAGATGGACACGAAATGTCTTAGACATTTGTGATCTACCTCGAGATAATGATTACGGTTATGATTATATGATACATACATATACTTACACACACATACAAACTTTTGTGTATACATGTAAATCCTTCCTTTGATAAGATGTCTATAAAACTTTCAGTCCTACGTTTATACCTTGGACTCTTACTACGTCATAATAATTCATTCGTAATAAAGGAGTTTTTAATGTACTTGTTAGAATCGAAAATAAGGTATGGTGAGAGTGGGAGAAGTTTAAATTGTAACGAGTGTACACTTTGGTCTCATATGTTCATCCTTTTCGATTTGATAGAAATTGGAGAACCTAATGAAAACAATAAGTATTACTCAATACATAAAAGTTCTGTGACGTCCTTGTGAATTTTATAACCATTTTGTCATCATATAACATTCATTTCTTAAATGTAAATATGTGTTTCTTCGACTAATTCATCCGTTTTACGGATATATAAAACAAATTATTTCTTGGTTGTGTGACGTTATAATTTGATGTCTTTAAGGTCTCACCTTTACATTACGGAGTCAGAAAATTAACAAGTACCGTGTCAACAATTACGAAAGGTGGGATTTTTTCTATAATTTACTAAAGCTTATTTTTAAGTGAAGAGACTGAAAAAGGAAATAAAAGAGATACATAAGAAGTAAGTCGATTAGTTGATCTTCTTATAACCCTGTTAAGACCATTGTATGAGTTGATACCTAATATATAGGGGAGTTTTTTTCTTATGTAAGGAAAATGATAGTTAGTAATAGATTAAAAGGAAATACAACATTTTCTAGAAACAATTAAAGGGTTCATAGGTCTATGTGTATTTAAAAGGTTTGAAGAAAACGATATATTCGGTAATTAATTTAATAAAGGTACTATATGTTTACTATATACGTTGAAGATACGGTACCGGACTTTCCTTACAGTATTCGAATGCGAGGGGTAAAACGTCAGTGAGATGGACTACCAAAGTTACGTCTAAGAACGACCTCGACCTCATCTTAGGGACTCACTGTCTTTTACCACAGTAGTCCATCTTATTTGAAATTAGGACTGTCGTTCTTAGGTGGTATGAATCCAACCTAACGAAAACTGGTCTACTATTGGAGTCTCTCTGTATTTTATGACAAAGGAAATCCAATAACAATAAATTAAAAAAAAACATGGTGTTAGTTATAGGATTAATAATATGTCAGGAACCCTAAGGGACCATCGAGTCATCCATTTCTTAAGTGGACGTTACATCCCCTCTCTGGGAGCAAACTAAGGACTCAGTCCTTCTAGGCGACCTCTTTCCTATTCGATGGGTGAGGTCCTAAGAACCCGAAGGGACCACCGAGTCGACCATTTCTTAGGTGGACGTTACACCTTCTGGACCCAAGGTAGAGACCCAACCCTTTTAGGGGACCTCTATCCTTTCCAGGTTTCCTTTCCTTTCCAGAGGTCAGGTACCGGACTTCTTAAGGTGCCTGACATATCAGGGACTCCAGCGTTTCTCAGCTTGTGCTGACTCGCTACAAGTGAAGCGAAGTGAAACAAAACCTCTGTTAAGGATTCATAAGTTATTAAACCGAAGATAAAACACTGTTGTAACTAATTTTTTTTTTTTTTTTCTGGGTCTGAGGTAAATTACTGATAAAAGGATTCGGACATCTTGTTACGTCTTCTTTTCCTTGTGGATTAAACTGGAGTAAATATCTCTTTCTTTCAATTAAAATTTTTATTTTAAAATATCATGTTATTAGAAAGAGAATGGTTCACCTCATCTCTTGTCTAAACTTTTAGTCTCTCTTACACCAATTAAGTAACGAGAAGGTGATTAACATACAACACTCCGTTTAAAATGATCTAAGACTTTTGGAATCAAGAATATGGTCCTGAAAAGGTGTTACATGACCAGTCCTCTGTGACTTTTTTTTTTACAATTTGTAATGTCTCGGTAGTAATAAAAGTAGTTTTAAATTTAATAAAGACGGTGATTATAATGAACCTATAGTAGATTATAGTGTGTGTTTTCTCTATAGAACGGTTTCAGTCTAAGATTTGGTCGATCTCAGAGTCAAGAAAACTTATAACAAATGAGAATAGTTATTTTTATTTTCAGAATTACTGAACCGAATATGTGAATTTAATACTAATCCCAATAGGAGTTCTAGACCGATTAAATTATCTAGATTAAGAAAAATTAACATCTTAGTATTATCGACACTATTAAGACATAATCTTAATTATTTTTGTAAATACAAGGCAATGGAGAGTTTTCTGGATTTATCTACATACAAGAGTCTTGTACTCCTTTGTCTCTTTTGTTTTAGTTACTTCTAATACGCCCTTTTTTATGTCCGTAATTTCCGATTTCTAAGTCTCTATTTATAAAGAGAGACTTTATCCATAAAAAAGTTCATTGTATATTATTTGTATTATAAATTAATTTTTAAAATTTATTATATTTTGTCTGAGACTTAGATACTTTGTTCCAATTGGGTGAAAGTCTTTCACATCACTCTACTCATTCGAATTATCTTTCTTCAAGAAAATTTGATGACTGAATCGTCAATACGATTTGTTTTTTATGGACATTTCAGTTCTTTTATTACTTTTAATGATCTTATTAAATAACTTTTTAACACCTTTCGTTTTATACGTATTCATTATCTTTTAAGTCTTGTAGTTTATCAAATAATAATTTTTTCCCTTTCGTTTTCAATAATTGAATAGAAAGTGGAATGGTTTTCATTTTGGTTTTGGGTCAACTGGCTTCTTTCCTTTTAACTTTTAGAATTTATCTCCCATAACTATTTATACCAGTATTTTTATGTTGGTTCTATGATTAGGGTCCAGTATATTTATATACTTTACTTGTTTCGGAATGTTTAGTTTAGTTCCTTTGATATTTCTGTTTATTTTCTTCTCTTTGTGTCACCACATTACTTTCAATCACTCCAATAGTCATCATACATGTAAAGTTTCACTCACATTTTAAGGTTCAAATTGTGTCGAGAGTAGACGAAATTGACGTTAGAAGACTGGACGGGGTCAGTCAAAGAGAGGAAGAGAGAGTCAGGTGATATCCACACATCCAAAGGTCCAACAAGCGATTTGTTCAGTCAGTACGAAGTCGGAGTTCCGGAAACCTAAAACGAATGAGACATACCTAACGAGACGAGGACTTACAGTTGGTCTAATCGAACTGAAAAAAGAAGACCACAGACAAGTAATAAAATAGAATGGTCTTTCTGAAGGAAGTCGACGAAATATATTTTATTCGGAGAATATACGGATAATGATAGACAAAAGAAATTTATCGTACTAAAAAGAAGTATTAAGAATAACGTAACATACAATATATAAACAAAAACGATGGAAGGGGGGTTTTACATTCTTTTACTCTCGTTAATAAATAACAAAATGAGTTACAACAAAGGGGTCATAACTTTATGAGATTACTTACTTGATCAATATACCACTTTATTGTATTGTGAAAGTTGTTTTATCTACTAATAGACTCTTTGTGTTTAATAGTATTAAGTAAGTTGTTTTACTCGTTTGAGACTTCATAGTTAGAATCTTTAGTAATATCTATCAAATTCTGTCCTGAGCACCCCTAATTTACTTTATTGTCTTTGTAAATCGTATTTCCAAAATGTTCAGTAACTTGATTTTTTGTAGTACTAAAAGTAAGAAACCATCACTCTCGAAAGGTTGGGGACGAACCGGGTAGATTTTCCTTAAGTGAATTGTGACCGAAGTTTTTAGAGGTCCACGATCCACGAATCAAAATGTTCTATCGAAAACATTTATGGATCGTAAAATTGGAGATGATGGACCATGTGTTTTAACGATTAGAGGATGATTGTCGGAAATAAAGTCAGATAGTATAATTTTACTTTTTATTTTTTGGATGTACCCCTTCAGAGAAATATAGGTTATGACGGACCGGGTTATAGGAACAGAGACACCCTACTACTCTTCTAATCCTCTGAATATTGAAGATGACGACTTTACATTTAAGGAAAATATGTTGGATAGGGATTGGGTAACAATACTCTGACACCTGTGTTTAGTTTAAGGTATTATGTCCCATTGGATTTGTCCTACACTATTAACAGGAGGAGATGAAATTTATAGTTATAAAAAATGGAGTTTTTAACATAATTAAAATTTAATACAATTCATTACTAACTTCAAATCTTTTAATATACCTTTTACCTATACGTTTTTAATTACGCTAAAGTATAATCTTCTTAAGTCATCTTATCACTTACGAATGAACTAACAGAGAAATTTTTAATCGACGTAGATTCAGATAACGTTTTATTTACCTTACGTAAAGAATAGATAAAAATTTAAGATAATTTAAATTAATAATTTTCTAAGTAAAAGTGTTGTCGACAAAATAGGATCCGTCACGAACTCCGCAAAAGGATATCAAGTCTTTAGTTGTCACTCTCGTAGAGATAAAGACAAACGAAACACTCACACACATATGCAAACACACATACATATATATAACATCTAACTTCTCTCTTTCGTCTGATTCTATTTAGAACGACGGATTATTTGACGTCCTTTTTACATTAGATAGGTTTCACTTTCATTTCCAACGAGTCGGTACAGACCGAGAAACACTGGGGTACTTGACATCGGACTGTCCGAGGAGACAGGTACCTCAAGAGGTCCGTTCTTTTCACTTCACCCATCTGTAAGGGAAGAGGTCCTCTAGAAGGACTGGGTCCCTAACTTGGACAGAGAGAGCAACGTCCGTCTAAGAAATGGTAGACTGTTGATCCCTTCGGGTTTCAAACTGTTTTGGGTTTCAGATTGGTTTCGGGTTTCAGATTAGTTTCCTTATAAGATAAAGTTAGAAAGGACGTTCAAAAGAATCTGGTCAAAATCGAAACTGTACAGACAAACGTCTTTGGAATCTTGATGTACTGAAACTCAAAATAAATCTACTACACAGGAGTTCTAAGTGACTTGTTAATAAACAGTGAAAACATATGATCTACGAAATGATGCAAACACGAGAGGAAATATTTTTATGTGAAACTCTTTTAACCCCACTTAAGATACTCTCCCTATAGGTATGTTGATTACCTCATACGATTCCGATTAATTATCATAAGGGACAAAGGTAGTGGTCACTTATAAATAACTTACAGAAGATGTTCTGTCAGAACGTCTTAGGTTCCTAGTCACTACCCTTTCCTCCCATACCCCATTCCCATAGTCGGTGAACCAAGTGAACATAGCACAAAAATGTATAGTGTAATAAAGACTAATTACCAACAATTCATAAAAATTATAATAGAAACGGTAACTTCAGTGATCTCAATTGATACCTTTAGTTATTTTACTGTTTATATTGTTTGTCAACCGAAGTATTAAAGGTACAAATTTATCCAAAAATCAAAGTCGTATGAACTACTATATAGTACCAATTCAATAACTTGGTAACTTCTTTGTGGACCAATACCCAATAAAAGGTATTTGTTTTGAATACTGTGAGGTTCTTCTTATGATCGTGATGGTTTCAGAACGATACTCATAGTGATGATAACTATGATGATTATGTAAATGACATACCTATACTCTCAACCTGATATTTCTTTCGACTCACGACTTCTTGACTACAAAAATTTGATGTCACAATTTTTAAGAACTCTCAGGGAACGTCACGTTCCTCTAGTTTGGTCAATTAGGATTTCCTTTATTCAGGACTTATAAGTAACCTTCTTAACTACGACTTCGAGGTTATGAAACCGGTGGACTACACTTCTTGGCTAAGTAACCTTTTCTGGAACTACGACCCTTTCTAACCTCCGTCCTCCTCCTCACCTACTGTCTCCTACTCTACCAGCTTGTCGTAGTGGAAGAGATACCTGTACTCGAACTCGTTCGAGGTCCTCAACCATTACCTGTTCCTTTGGACCATACGACGTCAGGTACCCCAACGTTTCTCAGTCTGTGTTGACTTACTGAATTGACTATACAAATGATCAAGATTTGATACATCATAAGTTTACTAAAGGACTATACATGAAATTTATTTTATTTTTGAGATGGGTACCGACTATCGAGTTATACTGACGCAGAGACGGAGTCAAGTAAAGTCAAGTCAGTGAGTTAGTTCAGACTGAGAAACGCTGGGGTACCTGACGTCGTGCGGTCCGGAGGGACAGGTAGTGATTGAGGGTCTCAAAAGAGTTTGAGTATAAGTAACTCAGGCACTACGTAGGTTGGTAGAGTAGGAGATAGCAGGGAAGAGGAGGGTGGAAGTTAGAAAGGGCGTAGTCCCAGAAAAGGTTACTCAGTCAAGAAGTGTATTCCACCGGTTTCATAACCGAGAAGTCGTAGTTAAGAAGGTTACTTATAAGTCCTGACTAAAGGAAATCTTACCTGACAAACCTGTAGGAACGTCAGGTTTCCTGAGACTTCTCAGAAGACGTTGTGGTGTCAAGTTTCGTAGTCAAGAAGTCGTTAGTCGAAAGAAACATCAGGTTGAGAGTGTAGTCATGTACTGATGACCTTTTCGGTAACAAAACTGATCTACCTGGAAACAACCGTTTCATTACAGAGACGAAAAAGTATTCAACAGATCCAACCAGTATTGAAAAGAAGTTCCTCGCTCACCAAAAATTAAAGTACCGATGTCAGTGGTAGACGTCACTAAAAACCTCAGAAACGAATGGAGGGGATTATGATTAGAAAGAAATGGGAACAATGACAAAAGAAAAAGAAAAATTTTATAAATATAAAAATAAACCGACACGACCAGAATCAACGACACCGTACGTTTAAGAATGAACACCGTACACCCTAGAACAAGGGATTGGTACTACTCTGGACCTAAGGGTGATAACCCTCGTACTTCGGAATTGATGACCTGGTGGTTCCTTCAGGAGTGAAAAATAATAAAATTCTAAAAATTTTATATCAGTAGATAGAGTCACAAAAACATGTACATCAATACAATCAAATCTTCCGTGCAGGAGATTGAAAAATCTACTGAAGGAGAAAGAATAGTAATTTAAAATATAATCTATAATCGAGGAGTTTCTCTAGATAGGTGTTAGGATTTAAGTTATCATAGAAGAGAAGAGGTCTAGTGGCGAAATGGAACAGTGACATGGGTCTTCAAGGTCTTTAACAGGAAAAATCATATGAATAAATAAACATACAAAGAATAGAAAAATATACTACTTAGAATATATAAAGAGATCCCTTCAGTACGACAGACGGTAACGACATAGTCGTAGATTTTCTTACGGATCGTATATGACGATACAGACACATAATGACCTAGACTACTGATTGTAAACACAAATAAGAAACTATCTATCCATTACTGTATGTATGAAATACACTTAAGAAATTAAAAGAGTTGTTGGTGTAATTGGACAATTGTATTAAATATAGTTGGATTAAGGAGGTGACCCCCTCTTTGACTCCGTATATTTCCATTTGTTCCCAAGTTCCAGTGTATCATACCAGACCTCGGTTGTGATGGACCAATGATTTAGATCGAGAAGAGGTTATAGGGAAAATGTACGTTGACAGAAGTGTTATGTAAATTAGATCAACTCATAATTTTCCTATCTTTCTTCCTCTTATAAACGAAGATATATAAACATCCAAATAACCTCCTAAAAACGAAGTTCAAAATATTATACTGTTAAAGTAAGAGATAAATTATAATAAACTTACAATTAGTATAGGAAGATCGATGTTTTAGTGTTAATAATTAAACACTTTTAAAAAGTTCTCTCAACTTCCATCTCCAAATTTACAACAATAATAAGATTATAAATAATAAATCTTATAAGAAGTATAAAACTTCTACTTAAGGTCAGTAATTAATAAGGGACAGTACAACGGAACCAATGTTAATGAGTATCATTGACTTCGACAGCTTACGATGTCTGTCTCGTACTTCTCATAACCCAGTCTAATTGTGACTCAATACATCTTACTTTTATATCAGTAGAAGGTTAAATTTCGAGAAAGGTTTAAGAGGATTTTACCAGAATAATCTTTGTAGACCATATTCATTTTGTGTATAAACTTATTAAAAGAATGGTTTTTATAAGTGAAGTTTAACCACAGTAAAATAAAATGTGATCTTTACAATGTAAAATATTTATGAGAAAGTCGGTGTAAGAGTCTATGTAACATGAAATATACGTAAACGTTACCCGGAGTTAATCACACAAAGACGAATCATTGATAAGTCTTGTGTCTCATATTACTGTTTCTATGGTGTATTAAGGTAGTATTCTTTGGACTTATACATCACGATCATTTATGGATTGAACCTCTTATTTTCGAAATAAAAAAGGGGAGTGAATTCCTACATCCTATGCTCGTAAAATTTTAGGAATTCCAGATATGTTTTTTTCATAAACATATGGGTCTTCCTTTATTTTAATATCCTTTTAGGTACTATTATGACAAGTAAAAGTCCATACGACTCTTCGAAAATTGAACATAATCAAAAAGATGAAATCAGTAACACATGGTTTCTTTACGTTTTTTCGACCGAATGCTCACAAAACAGTTATTGATCAGTGGTTACAATATCTCCTTTTTATGAAGTAGGTACAATTAAAATTTCCTTAATAAAAATAAAATATCGATCCTTCACGAAGAAAAACACAGTTTAGAGTACAGAAAATCAAGATTCTTATGTGACTGGAGTATTCTAACAGTATTTTTACCGTTCATTAAAAGTCATAACATAATATGTTTAAAACAAAGAGTTATCCTTACATGTGTCCATAAAATTAATATAACAAACTTTTGTATGAAATCTTTTAAAATCTATAGTCCTATCTTTCTTGAACCATCGAGTCGACCATTTCTTGGATTCAAGCCAAAAACCCAGTCCTTCTAGGGGACCTCTTCCTTATCCGATGAGTGAGGTCTTAAGAATCCGAAGAGACCACCGAGTCAACCATTTCTTAGACGGACTTTTCGTCCTCTGGACCCAAGTAAGAGACCCAATCCTTCTGGGGGACCTCCTCCCGTACCGTTGGGTGAGGTCATAAAAACGGACTCTTAGGGGTACTCGTTCATCTGAGATTGGTAAAAATAAAAAAAATTCTGATACGGGATACGTAATCACCTTAAAAAGACAATACGTTCCAGCTAAATTGTAGACGTTTAGTTAATTGTATGATGTAATGTTATTATATTATTTACTCAACTATGATGAAAAAGACATTACCCAGTTTATTACAAATAAAAAATCAGGTACACTGTCAGCAATCTCGATGAGTTGATACGAATCATTTGTTTACCAGTACCGACACAAGGTATTTATGAATAGATGTCTTTTATAAATAAATCTTCACCATCGGATAAGAACCTGGTACTTAACATGAACGTTAGGGACCTCATTTCCTCCTTTTGGTGTACTAATAGGGTTATTTGTCATTTTCGTAATCAGTCTTAGATTGTGAAACGACACTATTTTTGACCGTTATTCAATCTTTCTCTAAAACAGTTGGTCTATTTTCCGTACGTACTTTTTGGGTGTAAGTTTTAGGACGATTTATCACTTTCTGATTTATAAAAGTGGAATTTTAGTCTTTGTTCAGTTATTATGGGTTTAAATGGTAAAATAAATTGTTTTGTAACCATCAAGATCGGTCATTTCATAAGAAGGGAGGAGAGTTGTTTAACTAGATATAACATTTCGTTTTGACGAAATAAACGTATATAGTACAAACGAATACCGTTTTGTGGTTCATTATCAACAATTCTTTTTTTTTTTTGTTTGTAATCTAAATCATTTCTTGAAGTCGTTTCAGTGTCCCATCTCGTCTTTTATATTTACAAATTTCGATGGATATAGTGTTTTTCTTCTTTATATATCTAAACATTGTTCCACGGGTGTACCATACTTAAACAACGAGTGACAATCACTCATGACAATCACCTTTTTCGTTACTACACTCTGTTACTCCACGTTTCTGGTCTCGAGTCAGTCTTTTGTTACACGGATATCTTCGACTGTTCCCCGGAGGTTTCTGTTTTATTTACAATAATCGTTACTCTTACTCGTAGATAGGTTATATTTCGATTTTTCACAAAACTTTTGTCATCTTCAAGTAAACCAACTCGGGGTTCGTTTGTTAGTGAGTTTTTACTTTCATTTACGTTTTAGAACGAGTGACCATATCTCAATAGAGAAAGCAACCGTAGGGGATTAAGAAGAGAATAGGTGCATCAGGTTAGAATCAATTAAATTCTTCTACTAATACCTACCCCGGTTTTCGGAGGAAAGGTGTCATCCTTGTTTTTCGGTATGTGTATATAGACTCATTGGACATCTTACACCCTCCTCCACTTCCTGAGGTTGTATATCGAGTCGAACTAAGTCTGTTTGGTACGGTACCCCACATTTAGGGACTTAAGTCGACTATTTCAAACCTTTTTACAGTGTCACACCTTTCCTTCTTTTATATTAAAACGTTGTTCTCGAGATGGTCCCGGAAGGAACTATCGAGTCGACCCTTTCTTAGACGGACGTTATGTCCTCTGAGTCAAACTAAGAACCCAGTCCTTCTAGACGACCTCTTCCCTACCTGATGGGTGAGGTCATAAGAACCCGAAGGGATCATCGAGTAGACCATTTCTTACGTGAACGTAACACTCTCTGGACCTAAACTAGGGACCTAACCCTTCTAGGGGACCTCTTTCCTGACCGATGGGTGTCCTAGTACCGGACCTCTTAAGTTCTGCCTACCGAGTACCACCTCTCAGGACTGTTTTGCACCAGGTGGTCTCTTCCTTTACCGTTTGGTGAGGTCATAAGAACGGGACTCTTGGGGTACTTGTCTTACTTTTCTGTTTCTCTATCCTGTGACTTTCCACTTTAGGGGTCCAAACATCCATGGGTTATACGATGACCTCTAGTCACCTTTTTATTAAGGTCTTTCTTACTTCTCTACCACCTTTTCGTTTTTATTGTGGGTCAACACCTACACTGACCACTACCTTCATTTCAGACTACGATATTTCTTCTTGTAAAGTATCCTTAGACCTTATAATCCAGGTACTTAGTTCCGTTTAACCTTCACCGGTTTGTCCTCTACCGTTCTCACTTGTAGCTGTAAAATCCTTAGTCGCTACATTTTACCTGACCTTACCCACTTAAATTGAGTCTGCTGGTAAAATGGATTATAATACCCGTTCTTAGGGAATCTTCTTTACCTCCTCGGTAGTATCAGTTACTTTCTCACACATTACTTGATGAACCTACGTTAGAGTTTTTGCTGTCTTACTAGAGACAAGTAAAGGTTTTTTTGGGTAAGTTATAGTGTCATTAGGTTCAGATACGGGGTTGGTTATTACGACTTCTTCGACTTCAACTTGTCAAGATACTTCTGGATGTTCTGGAATATCTTCATTGTACGTTTTTTCTACAGGAAAAGTAATATCCCCTGATCTTACGTTTTCATCCTTCAGTTCTCTATGGACCTCATTATCCGTTTAAACGAGAACCTCATGTTTTACTTCGTCCCGTCTCCGATTGTCTCAAAAGGGTTCCTCTGGTTTGTTCAATGTCGTTTATGGGAGAAGGTTGTGTTCTCTTCTGAGATGTGTATCTGTAGTGGTCTACCAGTTATGGTTTTAGTCTAACTAATATAAGAAACGTCGGGTTCTACCTCATCGAGATATGTCATTCGTCTTTGTTCTGACCCTCAACTACCGCCGAGTCTAGTACTTGAGGAATAACGTTTTAAGTCTGAAGTTGACTTCTTTCATCCCTTTTAATGATCTGGTAAATCCGTACAGGATTTAGTTTAGGGAATCCTAATGTGTCATCTTCCCTTTTTATCTAAGTTCCCTAAACTAGACTATTTGTCTCACGTACTTTTGATACGTGTCTCCAAGGACTGTAACATGTCCTCCGTCACTAGTTCTGATAGTGTTTCTTTTACTTTACGTTTTTCCGTTTTATCAACACCTCCTCCTGAATGTTTATTGACTTTTTTTTTTACGTTTTCCGTTTTCTCTTTTTCTTTCTATATGGGTAAACTTACGTCTCAAGGTTTCTTATCGTTCCTCTCTATTCTTACGGAAGAAGTTACTAGTTACGTTTCATTAACTCCCTTTGTTATCTTACCCTTTCTGATCTCTAGAGAAGTTCTTTTACTCTCTATAATTTCCTTGTAAAGTACGTTTCTACCCGTACCATTTCCTCTCTTTACCATACCGGGATTGTCTTCGTCTATAATTCTTCTACACCATTCTTGTGTGTCTTGATATGTTTTTTTCTAGAAGTACTGGGTTTATTGGTGCTGCCACACTAATGAGTAGATCTCGGTCCGTAAGACCTTACGCTTCACTTCACCCGAAATCCTTTATAGTGATACACTTGTTTCGACCACCTCCATACCTTAACGACAACTCGATAAAGTTTAGGACTTTCTACTACGACACTTTCACGACATGAGTTTTACGGTCGTTTAAACCTTTTGAGTCGTCACCGGTGTCCTGACCTTTTCCAGTCAAAAGTAAGGTTAGGGTTTCTTTCCGTTACGGTTCCTTACAAGTTTGATGGCTTGTTAACGTGAGTAGAGTGTACGATCGTTTTAATTACGAGTTTTAAGAGGTCCGGTCCGAGATTGTCATTCACTTGGCACTAAAAGGTCTACGAGTTGTACCTAAACCTTTTCCGTCCCTTTGGTTTCTATTTTAACGGTTGTAGGCGACCTAGTAGTTTTTTCGTTCTCTCAAGGTCTTTTTGTAGAAGAAGACGAAATAACTGATGTGTTTTCTGAAACTGACACAAGTCAAGTCAAGTCGG